>OZ012737.1:465214419-465276919 GCA_963859935.3 Lathyrus sativus
TATGATAATATTAGCAATATGAAATAATAATTATCAATTATATTTAAAATAGTAAATAGATTAAATTAGTAAGTATTGTTAAAAACCAACTAATAATAGATCCGTACCTCATTAACTTATAGACGAAAACAATAAAAAAAATTATCAATATATCATACTAAAAGAGTAATTGGTGTTATTTGGTTGACAATTAGTTGCATTATATGGACGTTGTGTAATAGCCTTCTCTTCAAAGGGACAATTTCTAATTTTAAAGAATGTTGGATGAAAGTCAAGGTTATGTTTTGGGAATGGTATCAAATCGCTCTTTATCATCATTCTTTGCTTAATTTCTCTAAGTGGTGTGATTCCCCTTCGTCTTGTTTTGTTTCTTTTAGGTGATTAGTTTTTTATAAGAGATTCGAGTATCCCCTCTACTTTTCTTTTAATCGAATAATTACTTAATAAAAAGAAATATATTATTTTAATGAAGAAATAAATAAATAATAAAATATGTATCTTAATTTTTTTGGGGTTATTAGATGGTTTTAGTTTTAATAGTGTTTGTGATAAAAAAAATTTTATCACCTGTCCATCCATCGGGAAGACTCAGCCCAACGGTATTTGGGGAAGACCCAACAAGAATTAAATCCCCCAATGTCGGGCACGGTTCTGGACATACAGGGCAGACATCTTTCCCGTCGGGCAGAACGACATGTCTTCTCCACATTCTCCACGTGCTCTCTCCGCGGGAAAACGTCATCAGGCAACTACCCACCTCCAAAAGAGCTGGTCAGACCACCTTCTGGAGATCACGAGACGGTTGAACTAGGGCGAAGACCACGTGCTGGTCTTCACTACGCCACCTAAGCCCTAGCAGTCATTGGGTTGGGTCTGGCAATCCAGCCCAACACAAGTGACTGTTGGCCCTACGCTGGGGTCTCACTACAAATACCCTTTTTCGCTAGAGGGTCATGTATTTCATTCTCTACACCTAACTTCTGTATTTGCTTCCACTCTGGTCCTTTACTCACTTAAGCATCAAAGTGCCTTGCAGATACACTCCCCTCTTCCACCCTACTTCCGTTGAGCAGCTTTCAGATCAGTGACGCGTGGCGATCGGCAATCTCTTTTGATCAGGTACGATCAGTGGCACCGTATGTGGGAAGAAGCACCTAAAAGCCTGCCTCCGAGAGAATGCATACCTCTTCACTTGGAGCGTCGCCGAGATGCCCGGCCTTGACCCCGAGGTTGCCTGCCACCAACTCTCCGTCAACCCAGCCGCGAAGGCTATAGTACAACGTAGGCGTAGGCAGTCCCCCGAAAAGTCAGCGACTGCTGAAAAAGCTGTAAAAGACCACTTAGATTCAAATTTTATTTCGGAAGCCCGATGTTCAACCTGGCTGTCAAACGTTGTACTAGTCAAAAAATCTAATGGAGAATGTGCTTTGATTACACCGATCTCAACCGGGCATGTCCTAAGGACGTCTATCCCCTCCTCAATATCGACAAGCTCGTCGACAACTCGGCGGGTTTCAAATTAGTGTCCTTCATGGAAGCCTACTCGGGGTACAACCAGATCTCCATGGTTGAGGTCGACAAACAAAGCACGACCTTCATGACCGAGTCGGACAACTATTACTACAACATAATGCCCTTCGGCTTGAAGAACACCGACGCCACCTACCAACGGATGACGTACAAGGTCTTTCGAGGAGAGATTGGCAACACGCTTGAAGTCTACATGGACGACATGATCGTCAAATCGCATATCAAGGTCAACCATACAACCCACCTCAAGAAAGTCTTGAAACAGCGAGGAGGTGCAAAATGCGATTTAACCCGGAGAAGTGCACCTTCGGAGTACACACGGGAAAGTTCCTCGGGTTTTACCTGACCGAATGAGGGATCGAGGCGAACCCAAACAAATGTCAGGAATTCTTCGAGATTGCAACGCCGAGCTTGAAGAAGTCGATCCAGTCTCTAAATGGGATGCTCGCCTCGTCGTCCCGCTTCGTCGCCAAATCTGCACAACACGGCCTCCCATTTTTCAAGCTACTAAGGAATGAGGTCGCGTTCGAATGGACGGAGGAGTGCGAACAAGCCCTCCTTCACCTCAAACGCGTCTTGTCGGAGCCACCGGTCCTGACGAGGCCAGACGTTGGGGAAACCCTCTACCTGTACCTGGCTGTTTCCACCGAGGTCGTCATCGTAATACTGATCCGAGAAACTCCAGACGGACAGAAGCCAGTCTACTTCACAAGCAATGCCTTCCACGGCCCCGAAGTAAGGTACCAGCAGATCGAGAAAGTCACTCTGGCCCTCATCAACGTGGATAGAAGGTTGTGACACTAATTTCTAGCCCACACCATCGTCGTCAGAATCGAGCAGCCTATCAAACAGCTGCTCGGTAGGCCCAACATGTCGACGCGCATGCTGAACTGGTCGTCAGAGCTCTCCGAGTTTGACATCGTCGATGAAGGCAGGAAAGCACTCAAGGCCCAAGTACTGGCCTATTTCGTTGCCGAGATGATGCCCACCGCCGAACCAACCCTCGGAGCCCACAAGTGGACCATCTTCGTCGGTGGTGCTTCGAGCACCTCGGGGAGCGGCGCAGGTATTATCCTGGAAAACGAGGAAGGCACAGTCGTGGAAGTTTCTCTTACCTTGACCTTCCTGACGATGAGTAACCAGGCCGAGTACGAAGCCTTCTTGGCTGGACTCTGCCTAGCAGAAGACCTTGGTGCCAAAGAGATAAAAATCATCACGGGGTTCCAGTTCATCGCCTCACAGGTCCGGGGCGAGTACTAGGCCAAGAGCAACAATCTGGCCGAATATTTGGCCCTTATAAGGGAGAGGATGAAGAGTTTTGACTCCGCGGAAGTACAACACGTTCCCCATGAGCAGAATACCCGAGCGGACTTCCTCTTAAAGCTAGTGAGTACGAAGAAGAAAGGCGGGAACAAATATGTCGTCCAGCAGGTCCTCGTTCATCCCAGCACAGAAGTGGCAAAAAAAAACGCTCGAGGTCAATGCCATTGGGGAAAGCGATTGCTGGATGACCCCGGTACGCGCATACCTTAGCACGGGTCGCCTCCCTAGCAACGTGAAGGAGGCCAGCATGATTAAACATCGAGCTTGCTCCTATGTACTGCTCGAGGGGGTATTATACCGAAGAGGCTTCTCGATCCCTCTCCTCAAGTGCGTGGATAAAGCCCAGGCCCCGAGCATCCTACAAGAGATCCACGAGGGCAAGAACTCTCAGCACTTGAGGGGACGGTCTCTCACCCAGAATGCCTTACGAGTAGGATACTAATGGTCGAAGATGCAACAGGACACTAAGAGCATGTGAAGAAGTGCGACAGGTGCCAAAGGCATGGGGACATGCACCTCGCCCTTCCGACCGAGCTCAATATACTCTCCTCTTCGTGGCCGTTCACCTAGTGGGGGATGGACATCCTTGGTCCATTTACCAGAGGCTCCTATCAGAACAAATACCTGATAGTCGGCGTCGACTATTTCACCAAATGGATCGAGGCCGAAGCCCTAGCCAAGATCACGACGCACAACATACTCCGCTTCTACAAAAGGAACATCCTCGCCAGGTTCGGCGTCCCCCTGGCCATTGTAACCGACAACAGGACACAGTTTACTGACAAAAACTTCCAAGACTTCGTGACCAAGCTCGGGACAAAACATTACTTCAACTCAGTCGAGCACCCATAAAAGAACGGTCAAGCACAGGATGCAAACAGGATTATCCTCCGAGGTCTAAAGCGTAGACTCGGTGACGCCAAGAAGAGATGGGTCGAGGAGCTCCACAACATACTCTGGGCCTACCGAACAATGCCCCACTCGACCACCAAAGATACCCCTTTCTGACTCACCTACGAACCGAGGCGGCGGTCCCGATAAAAATAAGGGAGTCGTCCAGAAGGACCGAATCTCCCCTCTAGGAGGAGACCAACGACGAGGCCCTCCGAGAGGAACTCGACTTGGTCAAAGAAATCCATTCGGGGACAGCTCTCTACGAAGTCATGCTGAAGCACAAAATCACCCTTTGCTATGACAACAAAGTCATAAGACGTGAGTTTCAGGTCGGTGACCTGGTCTTGCAAAGAAACCAGAAAGACTCGCGCGAGGGCGAGCTTGCCGGGAATTGGGAGAGCCCCTATCGGGTCCGAGACAAGACGGAACACGGGGCATACTACCTCGAAAACCTACACGGGGATGAAATTACTCGATCGTGGAATGCTGAAAAGCTCAAAAGGTACTACAATTAAACACTATTGTTGCACCCCAAAATTTGACCAACAATTATTTATTCATTAAGTGTTTGAAAGTGGATACCTTCATCAGAAAGTTCAAGAGATCCTCAGAGGAATGGTTTGAAACCAGGGTTGTGTGCTTCATAGCTTGAGAGTTGTGGGTGCTCCTCAGATGATTCTGAGACTTTGAGAATGAACTTAATGTTTTGAGAAAGCCTATGAGATGTCTTGATAGCCTTCATAAAGCCCAGAGAAGTCATTCAGAAGATTCAACCATGAATGGTAGAATTAGGGTTTTTGCCTAGGTCAACCCTAGGATAACTGAAGATTTGGAAGAGGTTGAGACCAATCCAAAGGCCATGAGATCATGGAATGATGCATAGAGATGATATAAAGATGATTCTTAGGCCAACTCATCATGAGTGAGGAGTTTGAGAAGTTTCAAGTCAGGGTCTCCAAGGATTGTCAGTGAAAAACCCTAATTTGATCCCTATTTTCCAGGCAGTTTTAGCTCAAGTTGTGATTGATATCTCACCTTCCCCATAACATGAAGGTTGTAGAGCTTGTTCTAAGCTTTAATTTGAGTGGTGGAAGTCCTTGATAGGAGTTACAGAGCCCAAGTTATGGTTTTGACAAATTACAGGTCAGCAGAGGTGTGTGAATCTGGGTCCTTGAAAGTCACCCAACTTGCAGACAACTTTTGCCCTAGTAGGAGGATTCCTATGATTTCTTGGTCAACATGAATGTTGAAGTTAGCTTTAATTTGAGTGGTAGAAGTCCTTGATTGGATTTGTGGAACTCAACTTATGGTTTGAACAAGACAGGGGTATTTTGGTCATTTGTCAGTTATAGGTCATTTTATCCAATGCCTAAAACTCCTATCTCCAAGCCTCAAATGGAAAAACTCAAAACATGAAAGTTGCTCAAAATGTGATTTTAAGTCTATAAAGAAGGTCACAAATTGTTGGAAAAGCTCATAGCATGAGATTACATGATTGGTCAAAAATGAACTAAAAATGGCATATAAGTTTGAAAAGTTGAAATTGAAAAGTGATTTGGAAGATCCACAAATCCAAAATAGGTCATCCAATATATCATTTTGATTGGAAAAATCATTTTGAGAACATTGGTTTAGCTAGAATTTTGATTTGAAGCTTTAAAATGGGTGATGCTTTGAAAAGTTGTTACTTGAAAAAGAAGGCAATGTTGAAAAACCTTACACAAGCCAAAGATGAGCTTGTTTTTCACTCATCCCTTCTCAATATCTCATGTAAAGATACTTTAAGACCAAATGGCAAGGCATAAGGCATGGAAGATGAGAAATTCAACTTGTCCCCCACATGAGATTTTCAAGAACTTTCCACACTTTTCTAGATGATTCTAGAAGGATCCAGTTTCTTCCATCCATCATTATAAGAAGGATGATCTTCATAGTGTTCAAGGTTGGTGAAGATATTGAGTGAAAAGTGAAGAATTCCATGGTAGCTTCTCTTCCAAGCAAGTGATAGAACTTCCATTATCCTCTATTGCTGATTGAGCTCATCATTCATCTTCAACCTGTGATACATTGTGAAGTGTGAAAGAGCTAGTGCAGAGGTCTGTCCATGGAGTTTTGAAGTGTAGCATCAAGATTTCAAGAAAAGCATAACAGACTCGGATCCTTCCACTCGAGCATTCTCCACTGAATTCATTGCAAACAGAAAGAAGGATATTGATTGAGGATCTCTCTTGAGAAGCTACAAGACCTGAAGAGCAAGAGTTACCATCTTCTTCATCAAGAATTCAGGTTTTATATCTTGACTTTTACACCACTGTTTATGCGTGTATGGCTTGCTTTGTTAGGCTATGATTGTTAGGAATGACTAGTAGATGATGCACTGAAGGTTAGGGCTCCATTAATGATGATCCATAACAGGGCAGCCGAACTTTGGTGACATATAATTCTTAGATTAGGGCACTAGGATCCTAGTTTTTGTGACCAGTGTGATCACCATAAGATATAGAGTGTCCTAGGTTAATTGCAGCTAGGATGATCACCATGCATATCAGTGCAAAACTATGGTGGACAGGACTTTTATCGTATGTATTTCTTGAATGGCTAGGTTTTAGAGGAATCCAATGTCCTGGCTGCATAGAGGGCAACGAGAGGGGTGGGTTTGGTCTTTGCATCGTGGGTTTTAATGGCGAGATGAGAGAGATAGAGAAGATGGAAAATCCATGCACGAGGCTGATCCATGAAACCCTAGATGGTGGAAGGTTGAAGAGATAATCCTCACCATTCATTTTGTTTGAGATATTGACTCGTTATGTGAATCCCAAGGCTGAAATTCAATCTGAATATGGAGGGAAAGTTAAAGAGAATCAAAACGAGGTCGTTTGGATTAGTGAGTTAGGTTGGGCTTAGCTCAGTCTCATTTCTACACCCCCACCTATAAGCCCAATACCATAACACGTGAAATCCTTACTCTTCTCACCCCCTCACGCGCCTTGTTTTATTTTTTGTTTCTGATTCATTAATGGGCCTAATAACAACTGCTACGCGCACCCCCAGTCCCTGGCCCAACCATAAAAAACAACTGGCGCGCCTTGCTTGTTACACCCCCCCTCCCTTTTATTTGTTTTAATTTCTTTTATTTTCTTTTTAATATTTTTCTGTTTTAGAAAATTCATTAAAAATTGAAAAATAACTCTTTTTTAATTCTTCTTTTTTCTATGAGTAGATAATAATGTGTAGAAAATATTAAAAATAAAAATAGGATTTTATTTTTAAGTTTAGTATTTTTAATAGATTTTCCTTTTAAATAGCTTTTATAATGTTTAGTTTGGTATCATGATTTTGCAAGGATTGTTTTAGGACCTTCCCTTAGGTTTTTTTATCCATTCTTTTTTGTGCAATTAGATGATGAATCATAGTTCCCCATAGGATTTATTCTAGAGTTTTAGAATTAAATTTTGATTAGTTTAATTAGGGTAGATGTAGGGTATCCTAATTAGGGTTTAGGTTGTGCTTAGGTGAAGAATTCACTTTCTTTGATTGAGTTTTGTCTTGATTTTTAGGTAGAGGCCTATGTAGATGTTATGAGTAGGTGTTGAGGACCCTTGTGAATAATTGTTAGATTTTTCCCCCTTGGTTTAGTATTTTTAGGTATTTTCTGAAGTTGCCTGTTGATTTTGTCTCCCCTGTGGTTATCTGTTCATCTTTGGGGTTCATTGTGGGGAATTTGTTGAGGGGCTTGTGTTGCCTTGAAGACCTTGATGGAGAGCATCATGAAGAGAAGATTGTAGATCAAGATTCAGAGACCCAGAGCTTGGCTTGTTCCCTGTCTGTGAGGTTTGAGATCCTGAAGTTTGAAGGAAGTTCATGGTACTTTCCTGAGGAAGGCACTATGAATGACTTTCATTCTTTCTTCTCACCTCTTTCTTAAGTATCCAATGATGTTGGAGCCAACTTGTGAGTTTAATTTCTCCTGAGGAGGAATGTAAACTGATCACATGTTGTTGAGCCACATGGGATACAACTCCTAAGTGGAAGCCTCCTAGTACTTTCCTGAGGAAGGTCCTATGGGTCCATTCACTTAGTTCCCTTAGTTTGTCTAGGATTTCTCAAGTATCCAAGGATGTTGGAGCCAACTTGTGAGTTTAATTTCTCCTGAGGAGGAATGTAAACTGATCACATGTTGTTGAGCCACATGGGATACAACTCCTAAGTGGAAGCCTCCTAGTACTTTCCTGAGGAAGGTCCTATGAGTCTGTTCATTTAGTTCCACTAGTTCAGATAGGATTTCCTAAATATCCAGTGATGTTGGAGCCTGCTTGTGAGTTTAATTTCTCCTGAGGAGGAATGTAAACTAATCACAGTGGTTGAGCCACATAGGATATAACTCCTGAGTATACACCTCCTAGTGCTTTCCTGAGGAAGACACTATGAGTCTGCTTACTTAGCTCCCTTTCTTCGGTAAGCTTGTTCTGAAGCTTGAAGGCTGGGATTGATTTCTCTTGTTTAGGGTTTTGCTTTAGTGCTTAGATTTGATCAGGATTCTGTGTTAAGGTTAGGATTAGAGAATAGATGATTCTTTCTCAAGTGTGTTTTGTTTGCCTGATGGCACTTCATTCCCTTTATCTGTATATTGCTTGATAGTATGTTGTTTATCTTCAGTATGATTACTGTTATTTCATGACTGGCTTGAGGTCGAGACGAGCTTGTGGAGGCTGAAGCCCCACACACATTTCCTCCCTCACTTGCATTGCATGCATTTTACTGTTAAGCTGATGTTTTTGTCTGTTTTGGTGTATCATTGACATGATCCCTTAGGACTCTCATTTCCTTTGATAAGGACTTGATGATAGACTTTTAGGTTGAAACCTATGCATGACAACATCTAGGAGTTCCCTGTTCAAACCTCAACCATAGGATGAATCCATGGCATGATAACAGTAGGACTTGATAGTTTCCCTCCTAGTTGAGCCATTTTCCCCCGTAGTTAGCCGAACTACGTTTGCTCTGATCTTTCATACCAGATGAAAGTACGTAGGCATAGGATGCGATATCCTAGCGAGCAACCTTCCCCATCTTCCCCCGTAGTTAGCCGAACTACGTTGACTCTGATTTCTCATTCTCTGATGGGAATACGTAGGCATAAAGTGCGACGCTTTGCCGAGTCATCTTGTTTTCTTTTTTCAGCCAGCCTTGATAGGTAGATAGATTATAACCAACCCGTCCAAGTAAACAAACAAGCGAGGATCCCGTCGAGTACGACGGACGTGAGGGGTGCTAATACCTTCCCCTTGCGTAACCGACTCCCGAACCCAGACAATGGTTGCGACGACCCTGTCTTACCCTTATTCGTCAGGTTTTTCCGATCGTTTCCTTTCCCGCTCTGAGGGATAAATAACGAAAGGTGGCGACTCTTCTGTCATGCCGGCACCTTATTTTCGCGCAAGCGACAGCTGGCGACTCTGCTGGGGATTCATGGCATCTAGGGACTTTTCCCATCCCTTATGTTGGGACCGTTTCCCATCCCCTACGCGAGTCAATCCTATCGTTTGTGTGTTTGCTTGTTGGGTTGCGTTTATTTATCGCACTTTACTTCCCGCATTTTATTTCCCGCATTTTATTTCCAGTTTGATATGATTATCTGTGCTGCTGTGGGAGAGGGATGTTACTGTGAGTGAAAAGCCGGACCTGGGCTTGAGTACACACCTAGATATAGTTGCGGAGAAGTAGTAGACGAACCTGTCTGCTGAGCAGGCACAGTTCCCTACGAAAATCTGCGCTCAGACGAGATTCTTGCAGAGGTGCTCCTTTCCGGTCCTGAGGATCTGAGGGGAGTCCATACGTGAGGATTGTCGACTCTGGGGACCGATCATTTGGAAGTCAGCTAAGAGAGGCCTCTTCATGACTTGACGATGCCACTCCTTCTGGGAATCGTATTGTCACTCATGAAAGTCTGTGACGCTGACAACCGCATAGGATGCCGTACCTTTGTCCGTGGATTAGGTCCATCATACCTGTGAGTGGGGTTGGGATATTGCAGGAAACTTTGACCTCCAGACTACCTGGTTTTCTTGACAGTGAATCAGTTATGTTGGGTTCTCAGTTGCAGAGATGTTCTTGACAGAGCAAGTTTTTTGATCAGAGGATTGTATCATCGGGTGTATGTCTGTTCTTGATAGAGCAGGTTCCGATCAGAGTATTGTTATCAGAGGTTTGTTCTGGATGGAGCAGATTTTTGAGTGGGGTCTGAGGATCTCGTCAGCGGTTGTTATTTTGTTCTTGATAGGGCAGGTTTTGAGTGGGGTCTGAAGATCTCATCAGCAGCTGTGTGTTTGTTCTAGAGAGGGCAGATTTGTGATTTGGGGTCCGAAGACTTCATCAACGGATATTCCTTGATCTTGCATCCGGGGTCTTCATTATCAGGCCTTCGTTCTTGTCAGGGCAGAATGCTGATCTCGATCCTATCAGATGGTTATTCACAGCAGATCAGATCAGTGGTTTTACACCGGGGTTTCCTTCTCATCAGCGACTGTTGACATCGAATCTCCACAGCAGCCACCCGGATATATTGTTGCATACCTGCATTTTGCATTAGCTTGCATAATCATCCCATTAGCGTGTGTCTGTGACAGGTACCGTTTCCCCGATCCAGGATCTTTCGCCTCTTATTGCGTTACTGCAGCCTCTCTCAGGAAGATTGATGCGTACGAGTTCTCGATCCTTGTTGTGTCGAATCTGACTATTGCTATGTGAGGTTACTATTTCCATGATTGGGCCCAGATTCCTCTCCTTATTATTGTCAGCAGGTGCCAGGATCGGGGATAATCTCTCAAGCACACAGACACACGCATGCATTTGCATGAAGCATTCTTGCATGACATACATTCTGTTACCTTTTCCTAACCCTTGATGTTGACAGGTTTTTCAGGTACTCAGGTTCCGAGTTGCTTTCGATCTCCAGGATTGATCAAAGACTCATCCACCGCTACTCAACTCGCGCCAATCAAACGAGAATCATGGACCAGGTACAGTCAGATGTTCAAGAGCTCCGTGAACGGATGGATCGTTTTATGGAGCTGATGCAAGTAGTTGCGAATGGGCAAGACCAGCTTCGTACTTTGGTTCAACCTCTCATCTCCAGGGTTGACAGTAATGGAATACTTCACGGCGGGGCCGTACCCACTCCTCCTCAAGGGGATACTCCACAGAACGTTGTTCCTGCTGCCGGGGGCAATGGTAGTGCTAACGGCAATCTTATGACTAATCTCGGACTTAACGCGGCGGGCGCCGTCAATGGTGGTTTGGGAGCCAATGTTAACATGGGGCCGGTCAACGGCAATGTTGGTGCAGGAAATATGGTGGTGCCTCAACCGTGGCTGGAGGACCATCAGGATGACATATTCTCTCAGAGAGGTGCAGAGGCTGAATTGACTGCTGAGGCTCGACTCAGGTTCAAGGCGCTGGAAGACAAAATGAGAGACATAGAAAATCAGAACACATTGGGCGTTGACATGTCCAACCTAGGGTTGATTGCTGACTTTAAAGTACCTCACAAGTTCAAGGTGCCTATCTTTGAGAAGTATAGGGGCACCACTTGTCCCCGTGTTCACCTCCGATCTTATTATAGAAAGATGTCCGCTTATTCTGACGATGAGAAGTTGCTGATGCACTTCTTTCAGGATAGTCTTTCTGGCCCATCGCTCGAATGGTATATGGGTTTGGAACCCGCTGCTGTGCGCACCTGGAAAGATCTTGCAGAAGCGTTTGTTCTCCACTATCAATATAATAGCGACTTGGCTCCCAACCGAGTTCAGCTTCAGAATCTCTCGCAGCGGAGCAATGAAAGCTTCAAAGAGTACGCCCAGCGGTGGCGTGAATTGGCTTCTCGGGTCCAACCACCGATGGTTGAGCGTGAGTTGGTGCAAATGTTCGTGGCTACCCTTCCTGGAGTCTATTATGAAAAGCTGATCAGTGGCATGTCTGGAACATTCTCGGCCCTCATCACTTTGGGCGAGCATGTTGAAAATGGTATAAAGATCGGAAAGATTCAGGGCGAATCATCCTCAGCTGGAGGAGCTAGCAAGAAACCCTATACTGGCAAGCGACGAGAGGGAGATGCCAGTGCTGTCACTAATGCTAGGAGAAAGGGCAAGGGCCCTCAGTCTCAGATCGCTAGCATAAACATCCCAGCTGCACCCCCGCAGCAGCAGCCCCAGCAACAGAATAATCCGGGATATAAGAGATATCAGAATCGGGGTCCCCTGGCAAATCGTCAGTTTGAAACTCCTCCTATGCCGTATGCACAGCTTCTGCAGACGTTGCTTCAGCTCCAATTAGTTCATAAAAGGACAATGGCTCCCTTGACAGGGGCACCACCACCGGGGTATGATGCCAATGCTACTTGTGAATTTCATTCGGGGGCGCCTGGCCATACGGTTGAGAATTGTAAAGCTTTTAAGCACAAAGTCCAGGACTTGGTCGACGCCAAGGTTATCAACTTTTCTGACAGCGTGCCCAACGTCACCAAAAATCCAATGCCTCATCATAGGGGGGGCGGAGTGAATGCTGTTATCACTGAAGAGAATTCAGACTTGCTGACTGATGTCAAAGATCTGAAGACGCCGTTGAGTTTTGTTAAAGCTAAGTTGCTAAAGAAAGGCTTCTTTCCTGGATGTGGAGAGTTTTGCATGGCTTGTGCTACACTTCCTGATGGGTGTGAGCAGTTGATCGAAGGTATCCAAAGTCTGATGACCGAGGGTATTTTGCAGTTCAGTCGAAGCGTTGAGAATGCGTCAGGGGAAGTCGTGCTGAAGCAGGCGGACGAAGTTGCTACCATTACTATTCCTCGTCACCCCATCACTATTTCTGCGCCCCGACCGCCTACTATCACCATTACCAGGGCCGGACCAATCCCATTCGAGAGCACTAATGCCGTCCCATGGCATTACGGCGCCGAAGTGTATTGTAATGGTCAGAGGATAGAGCTTGAGCCGTCCAGATCGACTGCGCAGAATCTTGCTGAGGTCAGTGGTATCACTAGAAGCGGAAGAGTGTTCGCACCGGCAGAGGTTGCAGCAGAGAAAGTGGTCCGGGATGACGTTGTGGATAAGGGCAAAGGTAAAGCTGTTGAAGAGGTCCCTGCAGGGGCAGAGAAGGACTTGCTGGTTAAAGATGCTGAAGAGTTCATGCGACTAATCAGGAAGAGTGACTACAAGATTGTAGATCATCTTCACCAGACTCCGTCAAAGATCTCGATTCTTAACCTGTTGCTGTGTTCTGAAGCGCACCGCAACGCATTATTGAAGGTATTGAATGCTGCATACGTGCCGCAGGAGATATCGGTGAATCAACTTGAGGAAGTGGTAGCCCATGTCAACGCTGGTAATGGGCTGGGATTTACAGATCTGGAGCTGACTCCCAAGGGAAGAGATCACAACAGCGCCTTGCACGTCTCAATAGAGTGCAGAGGCACGATTATGTCACATGTCCTAGTAGATACGGGCTCCTCGCTTAACGTGCTTCCGAAGAAGGCACTGATGAAGTTGGATACCCGTGGACTGCTGTGCACGCCCAGTGATCTGGTCGTGAAGGCCTTTGACGGAACCAAGCGCCACGTCTTCGGGGAATTAACCCTGCCAATCCAAGTTGGTCCAGAGACGTTTAATGCAGTTTTCTATATCATGGATATCATGCCCGCATATAGTTGCCTCTTAGGTCGGCCATGGATCCATGCCGCTGGTGCCGTGACGTCCACGCTGCATCAGAAGCTTAAATATGCTGTTGGGGGCAGCATAGTGACAGTCTGTGGAGAAGAGGACATCATGGTAAGCCACCTGTCGTCCTTTAAATATGTCGAAATGGATGGTGAGATCCATGAGACTCTTTGCCAAGCGTTTGAAACCGTCAGGGTGAAGGAGGTAGCTCCCGTTGTTGCAGAGAAGCAAGAGTTGAACCTCTCCTCGTTTAAGGAAGCTAGGGCTGTTGTAGAAGCTGGTTCCACCCCAGGCTGGGGGCATGTTTTGGACATACCAATCAAACAGGATAAGTTTGGATTAGGGTATTCTCCAGGAGCTGAAGCTTCATCTTCTTCTGGCAGTTCGTCTCATGGGAAAGGGCCGATCTTATTCACCAAGGGGGGAGTAATTTTCGAGAGTGTCAACGCTGCGTCGGAGGACAGCGGGGACAGTGATTGTGATCTTGACGCCTGGATTCAACCGAGCAAGCCAGGAGAGCACCTCCACAATTGGACCATCAAGGAGATTATCGAGCTGACAAGTGAAGAGTAATGATTTGCTTTTTACAATCTTTGTACAACCCTATGTCCTGCCCGGGGCATAGTGGTTTTACTGTCAGGGCCTTGTTGGATTATGTGTATGCATTTTGTTAATAAATAAAAGGCGTTTTCTTCGTAATCAAATATTGTGTTCTCTGTTATTCATGCTTTATGTTTGTTTCGAAAAACAGCAAAATGGCAACGAGGTTCGTGCTAACCTGCATATTCTTGCTTTAAACTTAACCCTTGTTATTGCAGGATCCACGTAACAGATGACATCGACTCTGGACCCTCTACGGCTCACTACGACTTTGATTGCCCGATCTATCAAGCCGAGGATGAGATTGGTGTAGACAAAGACCTTCCGGAAGAGTTGGCCCGCTTGTTGAGACAAGAGGAGAAGGTTATTCTGCCTCACGAGGAGGATATTGAGATCATAAATCTGGGTTCTGAGGAGCTCGTCAGAAATGTCAGAGTAGGGGCTGCGCTGCAGAATGATGTCAAGCATAGACTGGTCGAGATGCTTCGAGAGTATAGTGACGTCTTTGCTTGGTCATATGAGGATATGCCCGGACTTGACACAGATATCGTGGTTCATCGCTTGCCGTTGCGAGAAGATTGCCCTCCAGTCAAGCAGAAGCTCAGGAGGACGAGACCAGACATGGCTGTAAAAATCAAAGAAGAAGTCCAGAAGCAGTTGGACGCAGGATTTCTAGCCGTTACCACTTACCCTCCGTGGGTCGCCAACATAGTGCCTGTACCGAAGAAGGACGGTAAGGTACGCATGTGCGTCGATTATCGGGATTTGAATAGGGCGAGCCCTAAGGATGATTTCCCGTTGCCTCATATCGATGTGTTGGTCGACAATACAGCCCAGTTTTCCGTGTTTTCGTTCATGGATGGCTTCTCCGGTTACAATCAGATTAAGATGGCGCCGGAGGACATGGAGAAAACGACGTTTATCACCCCCTGGGGCACGTTTTGCTACAAGGTAATGCCTTTCGGTCTGAAGAACGCAGGGGCCACTTACCAGCGAGCAATGGTAACTTTGTTTCATGATATGATTCATCATGAGATCGAGGTCTATGTTGATGACATGATTGCAAAGTCCCAAACGGAGGAGGAGCATCTGGTCAACTTGTTGAAGCTGTTTGAAAGGCTTAGGAGGTTCAGGCTGAGGCTGAATCCTAACAAATGCACTTTCGGAGTGCGGTCCGGAAAGCTATTGGGGTTTATCGTTAGCGAACGGGGTATTGAAGTTGATCCTGCGAAGATAAAAGCTATCCAAGAAATGCCAGCGCCGAAAACAGAAAAAGAAGTTCGTGGTTTCTTGGGCCGAATAAACTACATTGCAAGGTTTATCTCTCAGCTCACGGCCACTTGTGAACCGATGTTCAAGTTGTTAAAGAAAAATCAGGCGATTACTTGGAATGAGGATTGCCAGAAGGCATTCGATAAGATAAAGCAGTATCTTCAAGAACCTCCAATCTTGATACCCCCAGTGGCTGGACGGCCATTAATCATGTACTTGACAGTTCTGGAGAATAGTATGGGGTGTGTTCTCGGTCAGCACGACGAGACGGGCAGAAAAGAGCATGCCATTTATTATTTGAGTAAAAAGTTCACTGAGTGTGAATCTCGATACTCGATGCTGGAGAAGACGTGTTGTGCATTAGCTTGGGCTGCCAAACGTCTACGACAGTATATGCTCAACCACACCACTATGCTAATTTCGAAGATGGATCCGATCAAGTACGTCTTCGAAAAGCAGGCTCTTTCGGGCAGGATTGCCAGATGGCAGATGGTGTTAACAGAATATGATATTCAGTACGTCTCCCAGAAAGCCATCAAGGGAAGCGTATTGTCTGATTACCTTGCCGAACAGCCAATCGAAGACTATCAGCCGATGAAGTTCGAATTCCCTGACGAGGACATTATGTTTCTCAAAGCGAAGGATTGCGATGAGCCATTGCCCGATGAGGGGCCAGATAGGAAGTCTCAGTGGAAGTTGATATTGGACAGAGCGGTTAATTCCTATGGAAGTGGTATCGGGGCTATCATCACGACTCCTCACGGATCCCATATCCCGTTTACTGCAAGACTGACGTTTTCAGTTACCAACAACGAAGCCGAGTATGAAGCATGTATCATGGGTCTAGAAGAGGCAATTGATTTGAGAATCAAGAATCTAGACATATATGGTGACTCAGCGCTTGTAATCAATCAGATTAAAGGGGAGTGGGAAACTCGTCAAGCGAATCTAGTGCCGTACATGAATTATGCCAGGAGGCTGCTTCCGTTCTTTGACCGAGTAGAACTTCATCATGTACCCCGGGCTGAAAATCAAATGGCTGATGCTTTAGCCACGCTGGCTTCAATGTATAAGGTCAATCTTTGGAATGAAGCTCCAAGCATTGTTCTTTCGCGTCTTGACAGACCAGCATATGTGTTCGCAATCGAGGATGCCACTGACGGCAAGCCATGGTTCCACGATATCCAGACCTTCCTTATGACCAAGGAGTATCCTGCGGGTGCTTCAACCCAGGATAAGAAGACTCTGAGGAGGCTATCTGGAAACTTTTACCTCAACCCTGATGGAGTGTTGTACAAGAGAAACCACGATCTCGTGCTACTCAGATGTGTGGATGAGAAGGAAGCAAGTATGCTCATGGAAGAAGTCCACGAGGGCACATTTGGTACGCACGCCGGCGGGCATGCCATGACGAGAAAGATCCTGAGAGCAGGATATTACTGGTTGACTATGGAGTCGGATTGCTTCAGATTCGCGAAGAAATGTCATAAATGCCAGATTTATGCTGATAAAGTGCATGTGCCGCCGTGCCCATTGAATGTCATGTCCTCCCCTTGGCCGTTCTCCATGTGGGGCATCGACATGATAGGCAAGATCGAGCCCGCTGCATCCAATGGTCATCGTTTTATTCTGGTAGCTATCGACTACTTCACCAAATGGGTGGAGGCAGCCTCGTATGCTAATGTGACCAAGCAGGTGGTAGCTAAATTCATAAAGAGGGACATCATCTGTCGCTATGGAATTCCCGAGCGGATCATTACTGATAATGGTTCGAATTTGAATAATAAGATGATGAAGGAGCTGTGCCAGAGCTTCAAGATCGAACACCACAACTCATCTCCCTACCGGCCGAAGATGAATGGCGCTGTTGAAGCGGCCAACAAGAACATCAAGAAGATTGTTCAGAAGATGGTTGTGACGTACAAAGATTGGCACGAGATGCTGCCGTTTGCCTTGCACGGTTATCGTACGACGGTGCGTACGTCGACCGGGGCAACTCCTTTCTCCTTGGTGTACGGTATGGAAGCTGTCCTACCGCTAGAAGTGGAGATTCCCTCTTTGCGAGTTTTGGTTGATGTGGAACTTGATGAGGCAGAATGGGTTACGAATCGCTTGAACCAACTCAGCCTGATGGACGAGAAGAGGTTAGCATCGATTGCATTTGGTCGCCTGTACCAAAGCCGAATGAAGAAAGCTTATGATAAGAAGGTGCGTCCTTGAAGCTTTCAGACGGGTGATCTCGTCCTGAAGAAGATTCTTCCGCCACACTCCGATCACCGGGGCAAGTGGACTCCGAATTACGAAGGGCCGTATGTCGTCAGCAAGGTCTTCTCGGGAGGAGCTTTGTTGTTATCCACGATGGATGGTGAAGATTTTGCATCCCCGGTGAACGCGGACGCAGTTAAAAAATACTTTGCTTGAAAGAGACCCGCTGGACAAAAAAGAAAGAGTCCAGGCAAAAAAGGGGCATCCCGGCGAACCAAAAACAGAATAAAAGGTTCGGGCAAAAATTAGGGATATATTGAAAAATGTACACCCGCGAAGTCGAAAACCTACACTGGGCGGCTTCGGCAAAAAAGGGTATCCCGGTGAACTGAAAACCCGTGAAGGGCGGTTCACGCAAAAGTTAGGGATTTAGATAAGCAAATGACTGCGTTCCGCGTGTGGACTTTCATTGTTTAGTGGTTCGGAAGACCTGAGGGCCGTTTATCTGAATCAATCTCTTCCAAAGCTGAAGCATCGGAGAAGTGTCGAAGTCGAGTGGGTCTTAGAGGGATCAACTTATGGTGTTCGTCTACGCCTCGATTGCCGACATTTGTATATACTGATGTATATTTATGTTTTCTTTTTGCGCGGCTTCCTCATTCCAGGAGCTTGCCTCTGTTGTAAAACATTTTTGCCCATTCAGGGGTTCATCATCAATAAAATGCACATTATTCAGCAATTCTACTTGTCTGTTTAGCATTTATCTGTTTTGTTGGCGAATGAGAACGCCGATGTGTTTTTTGATAAAATGCGCATACATAAACTTACGGGCCTAAGCCCATTGATTGTTGAAACAATTAACTACCTGAACATTGTCACGAGATAATAACCTGGATAGGCCCCTTTGAGGAGGGTATCTTGTCTGTTTGTTTGTGTTGTTGCAGGTGTAGCACCTCGCCAGAAGATGTGCCGTGCGTATCCCCGAGGCAGGATGAGTCCTCCTTCCCCAGCAGAGTTCAGTAGTCCCTCTTCCGCAGAATCTGAACGCAAGATAGTGAGCATTGATATGTCTTCCCCAGGTAGAGGTGATTCTCTTCCCCAAGCAGGCGCATCCTGAAGGAATGTCACCGCATCAGCTGAATCAAGCACCGAAGAATGATGTCGCCTCCCCCCAGCACCGGGTCACAAGTGCAGAGTTCAAGTAAATGTTTGGGTACCGAAGCTCGTGTTTTCCCCAGTAAAGTCGTCGAAGCAAGTGTTTCCCCCGCACCGGGTCGCAAGTGCAGGTTTCGCAGGAGGCTGTTCGTATGCCGAAGGATGCAGTAACTGATGGTGCCAGACTGAAGTCTCCAATGGAATTGAGATTCCTCACCAGAGTCAGGCTCTCTCCTGAAGTTCGATGATTCCCTCTTCTCCAGTAGAGTGTTGGAACAGCTGATGTTGTATTCCCTTGCAGAGTTGTACTCTCCCCCAAAGTCAGATGATTCCTTCTTCCCCGGCGGAATCGAATTCCCCATCAGAGTCGCACTCTCCAATGAAGTAGAATGATTTCGCTCCCCGACTGAGTCCGCAGAAAAGCCGAATCATTGGAAGTCGATCAGGTCATGATCGATGTTCCCCAGCAGAGCGTGGGGCAGCTAATGCTGTGTTTCCCCAGAATCGCACTCGAAGCAGAATGATTTCTCCTTCCTCAGCCAAGTCTGCAGATGTCCAAGAGATCCGAATCCTTGGAAGTTGATCAGATCATGATTGGTTGTTCCCCAGTGGAGTGTTGAGCAGCTGAAGTTGGTTCCCCTCAGAGTGGTCATCCCCAGAAGAGTAGCCGAGACGGCCGCGCAGTTCATTCTTGCGATTGATATCAGCAGATCCAAGTTCTCGTAGAGCTTCGTCCCCTGCAGCAGTCAGCTGAAGTTGTTCCCCTGCAGCAGTCCGCGGAAGATCAATTCCCCAGAAAGAGCCTGATTGATATTGGCGTGTTCAAGTTCTCCTCAGCAGGATGATTCCTCTATCTGAGCGGTTCTTTCTCCTTGACAGGAGGATTTCCCCCTTCGGCATTTATTTTGCTGACGGGATCGCATCATTGTGCATGATTGCATAGCATTATGCATGATTGCATGGCATTTAGCATAAACGCATATCATTCCCACGGTGTGGGGCGTGGTGCCGAAGCATACGCATCATAAGCATGATCTAGGTCATCATCATCCTTGTTGAACAGGTATTCCACCGAAAGACCGGTTACTCAGGACGATTCTTGATGTTCTCCCCAGCAAGGTTGCTTTCTTAGATGATTCTCAAAGACTCCGGTGTGATCCCCGCAGTCGCTCGCTCAAGATGATTTTTGAGATCCCCAGCGAAGTCTTCAGTTCGAGATGATTCTCAAATCCCTCAGCAGGGCTATTTGCTTAAGACGATTCTTAAGACCCCAGTACAGCTTCCCGAGTGGTTCGCCTAGTATGATACTTGAGCTCCCCAATAGCGCCTCCAGCAAGAGTTGCCCAGGAAGATTTATGGAATACCCAACCAGAAGGTTTGCTCCAGAAAGGTTATCAATTCGGGACGATTCTTGAAGATGCCCGACGGATCTGTTGGTTCAAGTTGATTCTTGAAGTCCTCAGCAGCATGATATGTCTGCTCCAACAACGATGTCTAATCTGAAGATGGATTTCGTAAGCGCCCGATGGCGATATCAGAAGGTTCCTGTAAGTCCAGATGTCCTTGTTGAAGAATCAACGGGTGGCTGAAGACAAGGTTCCAGAGTTTGTAGATATAACAGAGTGATTCGTGTGGGTCTGAAGACCAAGTCAGTTATCCTGAGGTGATGATTGATTGCGATCAAGTGAATGATATTTCTTCTGACTGAAGTCGAAGATGTTTCTCCAGCAGTGATGCGGGGTATTTTGATTTTCCGACGGTGATGTCAGAAGATGTTTCTCCAGCGGTGATGCGGGGTACTTCGATTGTCCGACGGTGATGTCGGATTTAGTTCTCCAGCGGTGATGCAGGGTACTTCGATTGTCCGACGGTGATGTCAGATTTAGTTCTCCAGCGGTGATGTTGGGTATTTTGATTGTCTGACGGTAATGTCAGGTCGATATTTCTCCAGCTAGTTGTTGAGCAGCTAGTGTTGCAGTATTCAAAGATTTGTTCCCCGCAGAGTACCGTGTGCTCGTGCAGTTGGCAAATTTTCGGGTTTACCGATATTCAACCGTCTCGTACCTTGATTGGTTGAGAGCCGTTCGCTTCTCACCCAGTCAGGTTCAAGCCGTTTGAATAGGGGCAGCTGTTGCACCCCAAAATTTGACCAACAATTATTTATTCATTAAGTGTTTGAAAGTGGATACCTTCATCAGAAAGTTCAAGAGATCCTCAGAGGAATGGTTTGAAACCAGGGTTGTGTGCTTCATAGCTTGAGAGTTGTGGGTGCTCCTCAGATGATTCTGAGACTTTGAGAATGAACTTAATGTTTTGAGAAAGCCTATGAGATGTCTTGATAGCCTTCATAAAGCCCAGAGAAGTCATTCAGAAGATTCAACCATGAATGGTAGAATTAGGGTTTTTGCCTAGGTCAACCCTAGGATAACTGAAGATTTGGAAGAGGTTGAGACCAATCCAAAGGCCATGAGATCATGGAATGATGCATAGAGATGATATAAAGATGATTCTTAGGCCAACTCATCATGAGTGAGGAGTTTGAGAAGTTTCAAGTCAGGGTCTCCAAGGATTGTCAGTGAAAAACCCTAATTTGATCCCTATTTTCCAGGCAGTTTTAGCTCAAGTTGTGATTGATATCTCACCTTCCCCATAACATGAAGGTTGTAGAGCTTGTTCTAAGCTTTAATTTGAGTGGTGGAAGTCCTTGATAGGAGTTACAGAGCCCAAGTTATGGTTTTGACAAATTACAGGTCAGCAGAGGTGTGTGAATCTGGGTCCTTGAAAGTCACCCAACTTGCAGACAACTTTTGTCCTAGTAGGAGGATTCCTATGATTTCTTGGTCAACATGAATGTTGAAGAGGATCTTCTTAGCTTTAATTTGAGTGGTAGAAGTCCTTGATTGGATTTGTGGAACTCAACTTATGGTTTGAACAAGACAGGGGTATTTTGGTCATTTGTCAGTTATAGGTCATTTTATCCAATGCCTAAAACTCCTATCTCCAAGCCTCAAATGGAAAAACTCAAAACATGAAAGTTGCTCAAAATGTGATTTTAAGTCTAGAAAGAAGGTCACAAATTGTTGGAAAAGCTCATAGCATGAGATTACATGATTGGTCAAAAATGAACTAAAAATGGCATATAAGTTTGAAAAGTTGAAATTGAAAAGTGATTTGGAAGATCCACAAATCCAAAATAGGTCATCCAATATATCATTTTGATTGGAAAAATCATTTTGAGAACATTGGTTTAGCTAGAATTTTGATTTGAAGCTTTAAAATGGGTGATGCTTTGAAAAGTTGTTACTTGAAAAAGAAGGCAATGTTGAAAAACCTTACACAAGCCAAAGATGAGCTTGTTTTTCACTCATCCCTTCTCAATATCTCATGTAAAGATACTTTAAGACCAAATGGCAAGGCATAAGGCATGGAAGATGAGAAATTCAACTTGTCCCCCACATGAGATTTTCAAGAACTTTCCACACTTTTCTAGATGATTCTAGAAGGATCCAGTTTCTTCCATCCATCATTATAAGAAGGATGATCTTCATAGTGTTCAAGGTTGGTGAAGATATTGAGTGAAAAGTGAAGAATTCCATGGTAGCTTCTCTTCCAAGCAAGTGAGAGAACGTCCATTATCCTCTATTGCTGATCGAGCTCATCATTCATCTTCAACCTGTGATACATTGTGAAGTGTGAAAGAGCTAGTGCAGAGGTCTGTCCATGGAGTTTTGAAGTGTAGCATCAAGATTTCAAGAAAAGCATAACAGACTCGGATCCTTCCACTCGAGCATTCTCCACTGAATTCATTGCAAACAGAAAGAAGGATATTGATTGAGGATCTCTCTTGAGAAGCTACAAGACCTGAAGAGCAAGAGTTACCATCTTCTTCATCAAGAATTCAGGTTTTATATCTTGACTTTTACACCACTGTTTATGCGTGTATGGCTTGCTTTGTTAGGCTATTATTGTTAGGAATGACTAGTAGATGATGCACTGAAGGTTAGGGCTCCATTAATGATGATCCATAACAGGGCAGCCGAACTTTGGTGACATATAATTCTTAGATTAGGGCACTAGGATCCTAGTTTTTGTGACCAGTGTGATCACCATAAGATATAGAGTGTCCTAGGTTAATTGCAGCTAGGATGATCACCATGCATATCAGTGCAAAACTATGGTGGACAGGACTTTTATCGTATGTATTTCTTGAATGGCTAGGTTTTAGAGGAATCCAATGTCCTGGCTGCATAGAGGGCAACGAGAGGGGTGGGTTTGGTCTTTGCATCGTGGGTTTTAATGGCGAGATGAGAGAGATAGAGAAGATGGAAAATCCATGCACGAGGCTGATCCATGAAACCCTAGATGGTGGAAGGTTGAAGAGATAATCCTCACCATTCATTTTGTTTGAGATATTGACTCGTTATGTGAATCCCAAGGCTGAAATTCAATTTGAATATGGAGGGAAAGTTAAAGAGAATCAAAACGAGGTCGTTTGGATTAGTGAGTTAGGTTGGGCTTAGCTCAGTCTCATTTCTACACCCCCACCTATAAGCCCAATACCATAACACGTGAAATCCTTACTCTTCTCACCCCCTCACGCGCCTTGTTTTATTTTTTGTTTCTGATTCATTAATGGGCCTAATAACAACTGCTACGCGCACCCCCAGTCCCTGGCCCAACCATAAAAAACAACTGGCGCGCCTTGCTTGTTACACCCCCCCTCCCTTTTATTTGTTTTAATTTCTTTTATTTTCTTTTTAATATTTTTCTGTTTTAGAAAATTCATTAAAAATTGAAAAATAACTCTTTTTTAATTCTTCTTTTTTCTATGAGTAGATAATAATGTGTAGAAAATATTAAAAATAAAAATAGGATTTTATTTTTAAGTTTAGTATTTTTAATAGATTTTCCTTTTAAATAGCTTTTATAATGTTTAGTTTGGTATCATGATTTTGCAAGGATTGTTTTAGGACCTTCCCTTAGGTTTTTTTATCCATTCTTTTTTGTGCAATTAGATGATGAATCATAGTTCCCCATAGGATTTATTCTAGAGTTTTAGAATTAAATTTTGATTAGTTTAATTAGGGTAGATGTAGGGTATCCTAATTAGGGTTTAGGTTGTGCTTAGGTGAAGAATTCACTTTCTTTGATTGAGTTTTGTCTTGATTTTTAGGTAGAGGCCTATGTAGATGTTATGAGTAGGTGTTGAGGACCCTTGTGAATAATTGTTAGATTTTTCCCCCTTGGTTTAGTATTTTTAGGTATTTTCTAAAGTTGCCTGTTGATTTTGTCTCCCCTGTGGTTATCTGTTCATCTTTGGGGTTCATTGTGGGGAATTTGTTGAGGGGCTTGTGTTGCCTTGAAGACCTTGATGGAGAGCATCATGAAGAGAAGATTGTAGATCAAGATTCAGAGACCCAGAGCTTGGCTTGTTCCCTGTCTGTGAGGTTTGAGATCCTGAAGTTTGAAGGAAGTTCATGGTACTTTCCTGAGGAAGGCACTATGAATGACTTTCATTCTTTCTTCTCACCTCTTTCTTAAGTATCCAATGATGTTGGAGCCAACTTGTGAGTTTAATTTCTCCTGAGGAGGAATGTAAACTGATCACATGTTGTTGAGCCACATGGGATACAACTCCTAAGTGGAAGCCTCCTAGTACTTTCCTGAGGAAGGTCCTATGGGTCCATTCACTTAGTTCCCTTAGTTTGTCTAGGATTTCTCAAGTATCCAAGGATGTTGGAGCCAACTTGTGAGTTTAATTTCTCCTGAGGAGGAATGTAAACTGATCACATGTTGTTGAGCCACATGGGATACAACTCCTAAGTGGAAGCCTCCTAGTACTTTCCTGAGGAAGGTCCTATGAGTCTGTTCATTTAGTTCCACTAGTTCAGATAGGATTTCCTAAATATCCAGTGATGTTGGAGCCTGCTTGTGAGTTTAATTTCTCCTGAGGAGGAATGTAAACTAATCACAGTGGTTGAGCCACATAGGATATAACTCCTGAGTATACACCTCCTAGTGCTTTCCTGAGGAAGACACTATGAGTCTGCTTACTTAGCTCCCTTTCTTCGGTAAGCTTGTTCTGAAGCTTGAAGGCTGGGATTGATTTCTCTTGTTTAGGGTTTTGCTTTAGTGCTTAGATTTGATCAGGATTCTGTGTTAAGGTTAGGATTAGAGAATAGATGATTCTTTCTCAAGTGTGTTTTGTTTGCCTGATGGCACTTCATTCCCTTTATCTGTATATTGCTTGATAGTATGTTGTTTATCTTCAGTATGATTACTGTTATTTCATGACTGGCTTGAGGTCGAGACGAGCTTGTGGAGGCTGAAGCCCCACACACATTTCCTCCCTCACTTGCATTGCATGCATTTTACTGTTAAGCTGATGTTTTTGTCTGTTTTGGTGTATCATTGACATGATCCCTTAGGACTCTCATTTCCTTTGATAAGGACTTGATGATAGACTTTTAGGTTGAAACCTATGCATGACAACATCTAGGAGTTCCCTGTTCAAACCTCAACCATAGGATGAATCCATGGCATGATAACAGTAGGACTTGATAGTTTCCCTCCTAGTTGAGCCATTTTCCCCCGTAGTTAGCCGAACTACGTTTGCTCTGATCTTTCATACCAGATGAAAGTACGTAGGCATAGGATGCGATATCCTAGCGAGCAACCTTCCCCATCTTCCCCCGTAGTTAGCCGAACTACGTTGACTCTGATTTCTCATTCTCTGATGGGAATACGTAGGCATAAAGTGCGACGCTTTGCCGAGTCATCTTCTTTTCTTTTTTCAGCCAGCCTTGATAGGTAGATAGATTATAACCAACCCGTCCAAGTAAACAAACAAGCGAGGATCCCGTCGAGTACGACGGACGTGAGGGGTGCTAATACCTTCCCCTTGCGTAACCGACTCCCGAACCCAGACAATGGTTGCGACGACCCTGTCTTACCCTTATTCGTCAGGTTTTTCCGATCGTTTCCTTTCCCGCTCTGAGGGATAAATAACGAAAGGTGGCGACTCTTCTGTCATGCCGGCACCTTATTTTCGCGCAAGCGACAACTACCCGCGACGAACAACTTTGCGATCACAGGAGCGCGACCTGGTACAAACGCGTCTCCCAAAAACTCAATGAAAACAAGCTCCTTCCCTTTTATGTGTGCGAGCAGAGCGCTCTGTTCGATGGAGGCCCCTCGATCAAGAACCACCGTTGTTGTACCGAGAAGGAAGAACACCCAGCTCGCGATGGGATGTTCGCGCCGCAGAGCTAGAACCATGACCGCAATCCATCTCCGTTACCGACCAGGTAACGACCCCGGTCACTCGGCCAGTTCTCTACACTACCAGACACAACAAATAATGTCGAGCTACTACTCCCGCCATACAAACATACAAAAACACATAAAAAATACAAAGGTCCATACAAACATACAAGCATACAAAGGGCCACATGTATACAATCATTGCATACAATCATTATACAATCAGGGGCACCAGCCCAGCTATTCAAAAATTACAATAAAAGGGCATGCAGGCCTGACAAAACAACTTAACAAAATGGGCACGCAGGGCTAGAACCTTACGAGCACGCAGGCCCGGGAAAACAAAACCTAGATCTCTGGTTGACCTCATTCGAACTCGTCAACGGGCATACCATCATCATCTTCCTCGGCGCCTATTGCGACCACCCGTCCACCAACGACCTGGTGGTAGAGCCTCGTCCCCTCGGTGATCAGAGCAACATCAAGATTCACGACCCTAAGTTGCTCCACAGTGCTAGAAAACTCGATCTCGACGGCCCCTAAGCAGTCTTGCTCGAGCTTACGGATCTTGCCCAGCAACTCATCTCGAGAAAGAAAGAGCCTTTCCTCGTCAGTCTCATCCTCGACGGGACGAAGGGAAGTCTCCGACTCCTCGGTCCGAGCCTGTAACCTTGCATGTTCCTCCTTGACAGCTTTCAGCCGCTCCTCAGCCTCACTGCTCTTGTTATGCTGCGTCGCGCTCTCCTCCATGCTCAGGTCCAGCTCAGCAGCCAGCTTAATCAACCTCGACTCAACAAAGTTGAGATTTTCCTGTAATTTGGCCAGCTCGGCCGAAGAATAGCCCTCATCTCTTAAGACCAAAGCTGTCAAGAAGACCCGCATCATTGCGGCCAAATCCTCGGTGAGCATGTGTCTTCGAGCGTCCCGACTTGCCCTGAGGACTGCCTTCGCTTCTGAGACAGACACTACCGGTGACCTAGCCCCGTGGAACAAGTCAGGATGGTGATGACTAGGGGATAAGAAACCCCTCCTCGGGATTATCCTCTGTGAGGTCGATGATAATATCAGGACCATGGACTCTCAGAGTCCCTTGTGAGATGGGGGAATGACTGCCTTGAGGCGAAGACGAGGAGCCCTTTCCACCCTGGTCAACAAGACGATGCTGCATCACTTAGGCGACCCTTCTCTTTCCGCTCTTAGCCGCGACCTTGGAGGCCGCCAAATTATTCACGCGCTCTTACATTGTCGACACACTTCCTGCAAAAACAAAAGAAAGGATTAGCAAACACGAGGATAAACGAGGACCAAAGAGACGGGTAGAACACCGTCCGCTACGTATAAAAAGTAGAGCTTCTCGTCAGAAGAACACTCGAGTAGAGCCTTCGTGTTTATGAGCTTCGCCTGCTGGAGAATGTTCCATTATCCGTCGAGGATAAAGTTCCCATCGGGCGTCACGAGCTTGGCGGGGTAGAACTGGCCACGAAGGACACCAACCTCTGATAACCCACCTGGTCCTCCTTGTCCGTGGTCCCTGCCTGTACGATATATTGATTCGTACCCCTTCTGAAGTGTTCCTCTGACCAATCCAGGGGCATCTTCGGCACCATGAATTCCTCCCACTTCCCGTTCACTTCCCGGGCTTCACGTCAGTACAAAGAGGCGCACGCCTCAAAAGAGACAGGCCGGACCATAAAAAAGCCTGCTTTAAAATCTTGGATAGAGTCCATGTACGCCCGAAAGAGTCTCCTCGGCTGCTTCAACGACACCCATCCTTGTCGGCCATCCACCGTCTTCCTCTACAGGTGGAAAAGTCGAAAGAACAGGGTAAGGGTGGCCTCGATCTTCAAATACCGACAGACGAGCTCATATGCCCGAATGAAAGCTATTGCGTTGGGGTGCAATTGAGAAGGTGCCAACTTCAACCAGTAGAAAACTCCCAATTGGAAATTAGTGAAGGGAAGCCGAAGACCCGCCTCGCGGAAGTAAAACACAT
Source organism: Lathyrus sativus (assembly GCA_963859935.3). Taxonomy (NCBI): domain Eukaryota; kingdom Viridiplantae; phylum Streptophyta; class Magnoliopsida; order Fabales; family Fabaceae; genus Lathyrus; species Lathyrus sativus. Next base: position 465,242,362 of record OZ012737.1, read on the forward strand.
GCATGGGAAACCTCATCTTCCCGTAGCTCGAGAATATCCGGGGATGGTCTCGTGGATGGTACGCTGGCCAGCTCACAGAAGAGCCCTCACAGCGGTCTTTGATGGTTGCAAAGGCGCCGACGTCGTTATCGACAAAGCAGGATGACGTGTTTAAAGGTTCCTCCGTGACCCAGTCCTCGACAGGTTGGGCCTTCCCCTCGATAGGCGGGGCCACCGGGGACTCTAGTTCCATGTCAACTTCCACAATTCTTGTCGCCCATGCAGCCATGTTCACCTAAAAAGCAGAAGGAAACAGTGAATTCGATGTTTCAAGATCAAATTCAACCTTCCACCGCAAACCAAGTGAAAGGGAGAGGAGGACGATGATCACAACTCGGAATCCTCCTCGACGGCAACACGGCCACGAGCCAACGATAAACATCCTCAGATTATTCATCTGGTGGCGGCTCATGTCCCCGCGATTTCCATTTCTACCCAAGTGTTTCTCCTCGTGGCGTTCATCTAACCTTATCCTACGCCCCGGGGTGTTCATCTAACATTACCCTACGTCCCCAGGGAGTTCATCCTTACCATGTTGTCTATCCCCGAGACATTCATCTTAATGCCTTAAGTGACCTCGGGGCCTTCATCCCAGGTCAAGAGGATCCTGCCATATTCGCTAGAGAACTCACACTTTCCTCGAGACATTCATCATGTCCATGACAGAGGACACCGAAATTAAGGAAGACAGAAAAGAAGAAGTAGAAAACTTACTAGGATAGTAGAGATAGCGGAATGCACGACGGAAGATACGGTGGTGGTACTGTGCGACAGTGCATGTACAGGAGATCCAGATATCACGTGCGATAAGGAGTGAGTGAAAAAATGGTAAAAGGGCAGACATCTACCTATTTATAAACACATCATGGGACTCGAATCTCCCCTAGGCACTCGAGGGCCCTGGGGTAGCCGCACTAAGTGGCACAATGGGTGTCAGACACGTGGCCATCGTGAAAGGTCATGTCCCTTCATTCTCCCCTTCGAGCATAGGTAAGCGGGCGTCCAAAAATCTTCCACCTCCTCGACCTGAGAGCCCGACAAGTTCAAGATCCTCGTCCCTAGTGTCCTCGACACGGTAGTCCGACATGTTTCTTCCTCATTCTTCTTCGTCCCCAACGCAGTTACCGTCAAGTCATTGCTCCTTCACATTGGAGCTACGACTTGGGGGGCTCCTGTTCTGGAGTGAGCCCAGACCTTCTCATCCGTCGGGCAGGTCCAGCCCAACGCTATTTGGGGAAGGCCCAACGAGGCCCAAATCCCCCAATGTCGGGCACGATTCTAGACACACCGGGCAGAACAACACGTCTTCCCACGTTCTCCACGTGCTCCACCCGCGGGGACACGTCATCAGGCAACTAGCCACCTCTGAAAGATCTGGTCAGCCCACCTTCCAGAGATCACAAGACGGTTGAACTAGGGCGAAGACCACGTGCTGGTCTTCACTATGCCACATAAGCCCTAACAGTCACTTGGGTTGGACCTTGCAATCCAGCCCAACACAAGTGATTGTTGGCCCTGCGTTGAGGTCTCACTATAAATACCCTCTTTCACTAGAGGGTCAGGTATTCCATTATCTACACATAACTTTTGTATTTGTTCCCACTCTGATCCTTTATCACTTCTTATATATAGGTCCACTTAAATGCAAACAAAGCAAGATCTTTGAAATTAAAAAGATGATTTAGTCGAATTTTAGGAGCTTTGATGTGGTTGATTTTTTGTAAGGTGATGGTTAACGGTTATTGCTCTGCATCTCTTGAAAGTGATAGATGTGTTTGTAAATGCTCTGATGGTCAAGATAATTAAGGTTAAGAGTATGAGGTTTAGGGTTTAAAAAATTTTGTACTTGAGCTTGAAACACCAATTAGGCTTTATAGAAAATGATTAGGATTTTGAGACTATAGAACCTTCTTAAAGATCGTTGTCCTCTTGAATAAGTGTAAAGATATTATTTAATTCTTTTCATTTGATAGACAACATGGACAATTCAACCCTTATTTGATGTTCCTCTAGAGGGTATGTATCTATTGGTTTGTATAAGCACTAGTAACTTAAAAAGAGAAAACCAATATGGATTGGGTTTTGGTTCAGCTCAAAATAATTTTCTTCAAAGTCTTTAATTGATGAAGCTAGATTATGGCTTGTTTTTGAATTCATAATAGTCAGATCCTTGAAGTAATTCATTTTAAGATGAGATTAATATTGGATAGAGGTCTTCATAGGCCTTAAGATATAGGGGGAACATGATGGATTTAATTGAATTAGACATATACAAATCATAGCATATTATTATCATGTTACATAGTAATCAAAAATAATTAGAACGGTGTACTTTGTAGGATTGGAGAAGTTGTCGACGGTAAAGTTGGTATGAGAGGATTACTATCCTCATTGTCGTCTATGACTTTCAGAATATGTTAATTGTCTAATGTGGCGACACTTAAATAGCTAAACGGTTAAGGGAAGATACATCTCATTGGGCTTAACTGAATAGTCCAACCCATCACGGTCCATTCAAGCACAAAACTCAATCAAACAATTCATCTATTTAATGTTTAATAATAATATACCATAATATAACTAATTAATAATTAATTATGTCAATCCATATTTGATTAATTAAATAATTAATCTAACAATCTCCCACTTGGATAACAATAATTTATTATTAAAAAATATTGATTTTAATATTAGAACATCAATAATGGTTGAAACACTAATCAATCAAAAAGAAGTAAATCTCGACGCTGCAAAAATTGTATCTGATAGGGAAGACAAATCATACATGTTAAAACTCACAATTTTATATAAAGAATGATGAATTTAGAGTAACATATTTAAGTTAAGAGTAATATGTTATAAATAATGGCTCAAGCATATGAAAATGCTATTGATAAACTCCCACTAACCCAAAATATCATAAGACTTACTCATGTGTATAAGTTTGTGGTCAGTGATTTTACTAATGAGTTTTCAAATTAAAGATCATAGAATATCCACATAGGTCTAAGAATAGTAATTACATATATACATATCCTATTACGAGAGTAATTACATTTAATCATAAGTACCTTCATAACACAATATCATACTCGATAGGAGTATTGATATTTACTTGTGCTTTCATATTATGATATGAAAAATATGGACTATTGAAGATATAATAACATAATATTATTGCATCTTAAAGAATTATTAGGTCTTTCAGTATCGACCTAAACATCAAGTTATGATGTTTACTGCGATTAAGAGAATAATATATATCTCAATATAATACTTCTTAAAATTAATTTATATTTTGAACTCCTTTTAGAATATGTCATATATCTCTGTAAGAGCATTTGAAGGAGCCTTGGACTGTCTCCAAGAGGTAAGCTTCTTGCTCTTTGAACCTCATGATTCATGCATCATTAATGGTTTATTTGTGAAGTAAATATGTAGACATTATCATGTTCTAGATGTTTGAACCACTATTTGCATTTTACAAGTTACATATGTAATGTTTTGACATGTGATAACTTTGTTATGTTACACTTTTTTTGAGCTTCGTGTGTGTTACACAATTAGTTTTAGGGAAAGATAATAGTACCTTTGGAATCCTTGTGAAAAATGCTTCAACTTTTATTTTTACAAAACTTAAAATGGTGCAGAAAGGAGAGAGTTATGTAGAGTTGAAATTCTGATGATGGTGAAGTTAGGGTTCGGGGAGAGAGAAAGAAAGAATGGGCGTATGGAAGAAGAGGTGAGTTGACGCTGATGCGGAAACAAGGTGGCGCTGACTTGTCCATTTTTGTGTGCTTTTATTATATATATATATATATATATATATATATATATATATATATATATATATATATATATATATATATATATATATATATATATATATATATATATATATATATATATATATATATATATATATATATATATATATATATATATATATATATATATATATATATATATATATATATATATATATATATATATATATATATATATATATATATATATATATATATTATTAGATGTAGTTTAATATTGGATGAAATAGGCCACCCTATTGGCGCAACCTTTTCCTTTCCGTGTCTTGTGAATGATGTGTCTTAGGGTTCGATCCTTGGTGATCACCCTTTTGCTTTTTCTTTCTATTTTTAGGCATTTAAAGCTTGTCTTATTATTTATTTTAACATGCAGGTTTTATGTACGAGTCATTCACATGGCTCAATTGGTTAAAGGTTTTAACCTAAACCAAAGGATGCGTGTTCAAAACCTGACCAGACCACTTCCCTTTCTTTTTAATACCTAATTTCGTCCACTTTCTTCACAACTTTGCAACATCGTAACTCCTTCACTTTTTAGATTTTTGATCCATTATTTTTGCTATGTGTTCATGTTGCTGCCTATTTTATTGTGATATTAAGAAATTTCCAGAAACATTTATTTTTCTTGCACTTATGTATGTTCAAACTAGGTAACCTTTTAGGGTTTCTTTAAGTCTTTCCCTTAGTTATTTGATTTGTTCTTTGGTTTTCTTTGTGTACATTGACTTGTATAAACCTCTCACACTTTTTATAGACCTTATGTGATGTTATAAACTCGTGTACCTTTGTTTTAACTTGAATTTGACACTTTTTTAGGTGTATGTTTATATGATAAATGTGTTTTGAGCCTTTGATGATACCATGATTCTTACTTGGCCATTTTGCCCTTGATATGAGACTATTTTCCTTGTCTTATGTGAACTTGATGTGCATATGACATTTATGTTAATCTAACCATGTTTAGGTGTTCGTAAATCCTTGAATTTTGTCTTAAATGCTTTTAAAATACATGTTTGTATGTTTAAACCATTGTGATGTTTCCATCTTTTGTTCATGACCATGTTAAACCTTAGTATACATGTTTAGTTTGTTACCTACTTGTCTTAACATGTCCAAACTTGTACCATGTTTAAATTGTTCAATCAATGTCTCAATTTTGTTCACATGATGTTTGATATTTAAAACATGTTATACATGGATGTTTGTGTGAATCTTTGTGAAGTTCCCATTTTGTTTAAAGACCATTTTGAAACCCTAATGCATGCTTTCCTTAATCTTGAACATAACTTGTATCCATGATTTTTCTAGTCTTGTTAGAACTATACTTCATGATTTTTAGATGTTGTAACATCTTTGTTGTCACCATGTGAGTTTAAAATTTCGTTGAACTTTGAGTATGCTTGGTTGTTACCTTGCTCTTTTTGACTTTGTCAAGTCTTTGCCTTTGATGTTGTTACATTTATTCTCATGTTTTGGTTGTTACTATATGCTTTTTCATGTTACAATTAACATCATGTTTGAATGTTATACATCATTCTTGAATATCACACTTGATTCCATCATACTTTCTTTAAACTTTGATTCCCCCAAGTGATGTTAGCTTGTTAGCTTTCATCCTTAAGCTACCTTTTTTTCCCCAAATCCAAAGGAAAGTCTCTCTATTGACCCACTGTCATATGTAGCTCAGTCTTATCCTTTTCTCTTGTCCTTTTTAGAATCATTAGGCCTCTCAACTTAGATTTGAGTTAGAACCTACAACCCCTTTTTACTTTGTCAAGTCAAAATCTTAACACATACCTTGTTAGGAGCTAATCTTAGTTAGTCTTTCAACTTAGACTTAGAGAGTTTGTTAACTCTATGTAAGTATCATGGTTATGAATACTTACTCCCCTTGGAACCTTGACCATAGTCAAGTGTTCTTCGCCCTTAGTGAGGTGAACTACAAATGCTCTAATTCCATCCTAGTTAGGATACGTACGCACAAGATGCGACGTCTTGGCGAGCACACTTAGTGTATATACCCTAGGTCTTTACCTTAGAACCTTTTACTTAGCAAGCAAACATTAACATAACATAAATACTAACAAGAGGTTCATGTAGAGTACTACAAGTACTTAGGATGCTAACACCTTCCCTAGATATAACCAACCCCCGAACCTTAGATCTCTTAGCTTTGTTGTTACATAGCGCACTTAGGGTTTTCTTCGATCCTTACCCTTTCCTTTGGATAAATCAAAGCTCGGTGGTGAATTTCATAGATTTGTGATTCAAGTTAATTAAATAGGTTGATATCCAATTCTCACCGCAACAGAAATGGCAACTTCACTGGGGAATAACTCCCCTAAGAGGGTTAAGCCCACCTTATTTGTATTTGTGTTGTTATATGTTTTCTTGCTTGTATACCTGAATATTTGTAAATATTTGTGTATATATATATCTATTTGTGCTTGGGTTTTCTGTATGCAAGGTTGTTATCTTGAGTGGTGAGATAAGTTATACCCTGCACTTGAGAGTACACCTATGATAGGATTGTTGTATAACTAATAGTTAGCTGTTGGGAGTAGTTCTAACATGTCTAGCATATGATAACCATGCTCAGTGGAGGCCCCTTTGGGATTATTGATGTCTGATACGAGTAGTTGTATTGGCATTAATTTTTTTGACCTAAGAGTCCGTGAGGCTGAGGACCTTTAGTTACCATTCACCCCTCTTTGCCTTTTAGGATGTAGTACAGTGATTATCCAGGTGTAGACCTGTGGTGGTTGTCATGCGATACTACACTAAGACGAGTTTATCTTGAGAATATTATAGGCCCACATGAGTAGTCTATGAGGGAAAAGCCTCATATACTAGATATTCGGGTTTTGATGATGTCAAAACTTAGTCGCATGGAAGAAGAGATGTTTGGTGTTATCACCATAATGCATAAGCATACCATATTTGTCATGTTTCATTTTCTTGCACAATACATCTCTAGTACTACACTTAGTATTGTTAAAATATGCGTCATACGAGTTAAAATCTCTTTGGTCGTCATAGGTATCGTCTAAGTATGTCAAAAACATCAAGATTATGCAATTTCTAAAAATACAGGTGTTTGAATCGACTACACCTCTGCTCCAGTCGACTCATAACAAGTGTCTAAATTTTGCAAAATCTTCGGGATAGGTATGGTCGACCTATCGGTCGACGCATAATGTTGGCATTTCTATTTGTCAAAGAATTCAGGCTTTGCGTTGATGCATAGCCTTGTTCCGGTCGATGCATAGTTGGTTATTTTGCATAGTCTGCTTTGCTTGGGGTAGCTCAGGTCGACCCTTCCCTCTGCATGAGTCGACCGTTCGCTATTTGCTGCATAATTTTGGTCTGTCTATCATTTTTGAAAAGTGGTTTTATCAGTTATTTTTGGTCTGATATAAATAGAAAGTTGATCATTTCATTTCATAACAATTGAATCAATTGGAAAACAAGAAAAGTGAAAGAGGTGTCAATTCAAGGTATCATCATCTTCATCTTCATCTTCTACATTTCATACCACAATAATCATACACAATAATCTTTGATGTGCATTATGGATTGTTTGAAGGGATAACGTCCGAAGCCGTTAATTGGGAATCCGGTTCGGGTTGAGGAATTGACAGGTTTTTCTTGAATAAAACCTTTAGGGTTTTGTCCTCCAAGATTCTCTGAATTTGGGGGTTTTTGTATGAGTCTTCTCAACACATTTTCAGCTGAGCAAAGGTGATCGAGGAGCGGTGGGTTCCATCGATCTAGTAGCTGTAATCGGTGAATTGTGAATGAGAGGTTCGGGTTCAACTAGCAAGTGTTTGAGATTAGTTGGACTGGGGTTTGAAAACGGAAGGTTGTTCAAACATAGAGCTGTAATCGGAGGTTCACTCACAAGCTATCGAAAGACTTGATTCGACTCGAATAAAGGGACAAGAAGAGTTAGCATCTACAACGACAAGGGTGTTTGTGTGTTTGATAGCTATTCTATTCTTGTATATACGATTCTACAACAGGTTAAATTTATATTATAAGAGCTCAATTCTATTGTTAGAATTGAGGGCAGATGTACCCCGAAGTGAGGATGGCGGGGGAACTGCCTCAACAAATCCTTGTGCCTTTTACATTACGCTTTTACATTTGCTTAATATTTGTGTGGTTTTCATGCAAACAATTATATCAAATTTAGGACTGTTTTGAGTAAGTGCTGAATTTATTTTGACTCTAGTATAATCGTTGATTGTACAAGGAAATTAGAGCAACTTACTCAAAGCGGAACTCACTTGGAGTGCTTCGCACGCCAAGTGTTTGATAAATTGTCTGAACCAAAATCCTTGTGTATTATCGATTTATTTTATTGGCATTTTAAGGCATTGGAACTAGTCATACCAAGTAGTGATTTAAATCACGTTGATAGTGTGACTAGCATAGTGATTCTCATTACTCGTAATCAATTTCCATAGGCTTGACGCATATCCCGTTTTCTAGTAACCGTTCGTTATAGACAGTAATTTTTCCATGGCCGCTTCTGCAAATTAAACAAAATTTTAAAACCAATTTTATTGGTAGCGCCGACTCAATTTTTAAATAAGGGATCTATTCAACCCCCCTTCTAGATCCGTGCCATCTTCTAACAAGTAGTATCAGGAGCACCGGTTAATCCGTGCTTCAAGTACAACTAAGTAGAAAATAGCTAACGAACCTAAAGGGGCCTATAATAGAGCTCTTGTTTTTAATGGAGAAAATTATAGTTACTGGAAAGACTGTATGTGGGTGCATATTAATTCTATTAATATGAAAGTGTGGAATGTTATTCTTAACGGTCCAATTGAAATAACTATGACCGATGAGAATAACATGATTGTGCCTAAGCTCGAAGTACAATGGACTGATGATGATGAAAAGAAATATAATTACGATTGGAAAGACAAAAATATTTTGATCTCCTCATTAAGAGTTGATGAATATTATAGGGTTTCTCATTATTTAACGGCAAAAGCTATGTGGGACTCATTGCAAGTTTCCCATGAGGGAACCAATGATGCTAAGCTAGCGAGAATTAATACGCTAACATAAGAGTTCGATCTCTTTTACATGGAGCAAGGGGAAACCATTGCGGACATGCAAAAGAGATTCACTCATCTCATTAATAGATTGCATTCACTAGGTAAGCCAGTTGCCAATGATGTTGCTACTAACAAAATTTTGAGATGTCTTAACAAGGATTGGCAACCAAAGGTAACCGCCATCAAAGAAGCTAATGACCTCACAATTTTGGATCTCACAACATTGTTTGGAAAACTGCAAGAGCATGAACAAGTGCTTCTTAGCCTAGAGCAACATGAAAAGAAGAAGAAAACAAAAAATACTGAAAAGAAGTCTATTGCTCTCAAGAATTCTTCCTAAAAGTCTCAAACTAAGGAGCATAGTGATTACACTTCGAGTGACGACAAAGAGGATGAAAAGAGTGGGGATATGGGGCTGTTTGTAAAGCGTTACAACAATTATGTAAAAAAGAACGGCATCCAACACTTCGAGAAAAATCTTGTCAACTTCTAGAAACAATCAAGATACTCTAGAAATGAAGACACTAAGGGAAACAAGACAAGAGGGTCATGTTATACTTGTGGAAAGACCGAACACTATAAACCGGATTGTCCCTTGAATAAAAAAGGCAAAGAAAATGAAACAAGTAGATCACATAAGAAGAAATCTAAGCCAAAGAGAGCGTATATAGCTTGGGAAAGTGACAACGATTCCTTCGAGGATGAAAGCTCAAGTGATGAAGATGAATCCATAAATCTTTATCTTTCCTCCCATCAAAAGAACAAAAAGAAACAGGTACGACATGCCAAATATGAAAATTCCTCTAAAATGTCTCATTTTGAATTACAAACTGCTTTTAATACTTTGCATTGTGAAGCAAAAGAAGCCTTTAAAAGGCTTGCCTTAAATAACCAAATCTTTGCTCACCTAGAGCAAAAGATTCGTGAGTCCTAAAAGAAACTTGAGCCGCTAAAAGCTTCCATAGGGGAAAGTACAAAAGTAGGTTGTGAGGATCTAAGAAGTAGAGTTGTTAACTTTGGGTGTGATACTTGTTACATTTGGCAAAGTGAAGTAAAAAATCTAAATGCCAAACTTAACAAGGCTCTAGAGCCCAAAATTACTTTTGCCATCGATAAAGCCAATTTTAGAAAAAGTATGGTTAATCCATATCAAAAATACACGTATGTTGTAAGAAACAATGATATCAAAAGTAATTCAAAAGTTAACTTTTCTTGTTTATATTGTTGCAAGAAAGGCCACACCATTGCCAAATTTCGTTTTAGGAGATTTTTGATTCCTAAAGGCATTTATCAATGGTTGCCTAAATGCGACCATTTTGTCACTCACAACTTGGGACCCAATAAGCCATTGGGTACCTACTCTTGTTAATTATTTTTCATAGGTACAACATCTTGAGACCATCGAGAGAAGATGGGATCTCAATAGTAGTTGTTCAAGATACATGATAGGAGACATATCTCTCTTCATCGACTTTGTGGCAAAGAATAAGGGATATGTAACCTATGGAGACAACAATCATGGTGCAATACTTGGAAAAGGTAGTGTATGTAATCCTTCTTCCACTACTATCTTTGATGTATTGCTTGTCGAGGGCCTTAAACATAATCTCATTAGCATTAGCCAATTATGCGACAAAGGATACAATGTATCGTTTTCAAAAGATTGTTGCCAAATGTCACATCGCTGCGAAAAGGGGCCAACAAAGACAAAAGAGTCACCACCGCTCGTTATTTATCCCAAAAAGAGGGAAAGGAAACGATCAGAGAAAACCTACGAAAAAGAGAAAAGACAGGTCATCACAACCAAATCTTGGGTTCGAGAGTCGGTTGCGCAGGGGAAAGGTATGAGCACCCCTCACGTTCGTTGTACTCAACGGGATCCACGCTTGTTGTCTACGTCTATGGATGAAAACAAAACTATCTAAAGGCTGCTCCTAAACGGGTGAACGGAAAGAACTGACTCGATAGGACATCGTTGCCCTATGCCTACGTATTCCCTCGTGCAATGGAAAAATCAAAGTCAACGTATTTCGGGAAACTACGGGGAGGTTGCTCGCCAAGACATCGCGTCTTGTGCCTACATATTCTCATATGGTATGAGAAATCAGAGCAAAATGTAGTTCAGGCTAACTACGGGAAAATGAGGTGTTCTCGATCGCACGGGGGCGAGAGAAAAGGTCCGGGTAGACGATACTAGCGTACGCGTTCTAGCAGTTAGGTGTATTGTTGCTCGACCATTGGAGACTTAGGCGTTACCTATTTGCGGTAGAACGGACGTAGCATGTCTTGGGTTGTAAGGTACGAGGAACCTAAAGGTTTAGAACAAGAGGCTAGTCTCGATTGCGCTGGGGCAAGAGAAAGGGGATGTTAGTGGTTAGTGTGCTCGCTAAGACATCGCGTCTTATGCCTACATATTCTCATCTGGCATGAGAAATCAGAGAAGCTGTAGTTTGGCTAACTACAGGAAAACACCTCGATCGCACGATTGTGAGAGAAAAGTTTCTCAATCGCAAGGATGCGAGAGAAAAGGGTCAGATCGGGACGCACACGCTAAATCCTAAGACGTAGGAGTGAATGCGTCACATATTGCCCAAAGGGAATACGCTAAACACTCTAGACGAGGTGAAAGGAGGCCCTCCACTCATCATTTCCCACGTATCTAATGCTAACGGCTCACAACACTCGGCGGTTGATTAAAAAAGATTGAATTAGGGAAATTTACCGAACGGAGTGGTTCCATTGACCCTTGAAATTGCGTGCAAGCTTCACTTCCAAGCTTTCAATCTCCTCTTTGATCCTCAGTGATGATGTTTCGAAATCGAATCGGGACCAATGTGACGCTAAACTGGTGTAGCTCGACTTATAAGGGAAGTCAAACTATAGGAGGTCGCGTAGTTAATATCCGTGCTATGGACAAGATAGAGAAATGATATTGAGGATCATTCTCCAATTGAATCGTGTCGCATAGATAAAAAATAGTGGGATATCATCTTAATCGCAAACATAATATTGATTAATCGAAGGTAGCCTATCGCGATCCCAAAGTAAAGAAAATGACCCAAATGGTCATCTTCCATAGATTTGAAATCAGGAAGGTTATCGACTTCGAAAATCTGACGCTTACGGATACAAGACTTCATCGATCCAAGAAAGTCAAAATAAAATCGGAAAGAAGAAGAAATGAGGAGAGAAAGAGGTGGTCTCGGATCCAACATTATTCATCAATAATTTGACTGGTAATGGATTACGGAAGTGTCGTCATCGACCAAAAAGGCAAAAATGGAACAAAAAACCCAATAAAAATGAGAAATAAAATTCAACTCTAAAGAGAAAATAAAGATTCTAAAATAAATTAGGAAGAAAATGTTTATAAAATTCTAAAGTAAATTATATAACAACTTCTAAAAGAAACATATTAAAATAGAAACTGAAATATAATATATTTACATCTGTTTTGTATAATATATATATACATAATAACTAATAATAGTATATTTACATATTAAAATTAATTAAGAAATAAAACTAAAATAAAAAACAGAGAGGAGTATAGAAGAAAATAGGGACGGCACAGTCCAGACAATTTTACGGGCTTTGAAGCCTAAACCAAACAAACCAAATGAACAAAAACAAGATCTTTTTCTTCTTCCAACGTTCAGACTCCTCTTCAAAGTAATCCAGCATCCAACACAAGGCACGACAACTCGAAACTTTGGCTAAATCAACAACCGGGAGGTGTTCAAGCATCGAAACGGAAGATCCAATCCAGCTTTATTACAAATGGTCCATTTCATGCTGAATGGGTTCACCGAAAACAGAAATGGGTGAGGTTTGACGGGTTTGGAAAACTGGTTTTCAGAGTGATAGTTTGAAGTAGAATATGGGGTTTGATTGCAAAATGGGTTTCGTTTGGTGGTTTTTTGGTTTGTGAGAGAGACGGGTTGAGAGGAACCGATGAAGAAGAAGGGGTTGTGGTTCACAGAAGTGGGTTTTGCAATTTGGAGGTTGAAAGGTGGTTGTCGGAGTTGCGAGGTGTGTTTGTGGTGAGTTCAACAGGATGGGTCGAGTTGAGATGCAATTGTAACCTGTTAGCGGTGGGTTTGAAGATGGTTCTGGGTTTCATGTGTGGCCGTTAATGGAGGACGAAAGTGGTCCTATTGGCTGTTGTTTGGATTTAAAGCGATGAAGTTGTTGGGTTTCCGAAAATGCAAAGGTTTGACGGAAGTTTTTGCGGTGGTAGTGGAAATGGGTTTTCACATGTTATTGAAATGGTGGATAAACAGTTATGATGATGATGAAGCTTTGAATGGTTGAAGGGGGAGATGGAGAGCTGGGTTTTCGTGAATTGGCTATGGTTTGTTCTTGGTGATGGACATTGTGTTGAAGTTTGATGAGAGAAAAAGAGTTTCTGGTATTGGTATGAAGATGATGAAGAACTGATGATGATTTCTGGGTGAGTATGATGAAGATGATGCTGATGGAGACGCAGCTGTGCGTTTCTAGGGTTTTGTGCCCTTCTGGAGGAAGGAGATAATGAACAGGGTATAAATACCCTGAAAGAATGACATGTGGCACACTGGCTAATGATTAAAGACTGATTAAATAGTAATAACATGCTAATCCTAGTTAATTATTATGATAAATGATGCTGAATTAAAAAGAAAATGACAAGATTAAATTAATAAAACTGTTAAGTGAAAAGCTGACTCTGACTTATTAAAACTAATATTCTAATAAAAACTTCAATCCTAATTAAAGTTAATGTAATTCTAAATTAACTAATAATAAATAATATTCTAACTAATAAAATTTAATCTAAACATCTAATTAATTCTAAAACTTAATCTAAATCTTAATTTAATAATAATTCTAAAGAAAAATCTAATATTTATTCTTAAAAATAAAAATCTATATTCTAATAAAAATTAAATTTTAAAATAAAAAATCTAATTCTAAACTATATAAAATTCTATTAAAATTCTAATAACACAATTCCAAGAAAAACCTTAATCTAAGCTAAATAACTAATTAAAACATATTTTCTAAAAAAATCTACTTTCTAAATAAAAAACAACTATTTTAAGCTATTTAAAAAAAAAATTCTAATTGAAACTCTATTTAAAATTCTATATAAACTAAAATAATTCTAATATCTAAAATCCACTTAATTCTCGAATAATCTATTTTAAAATAAAACTATATTCTAAACTCACTAAAAATCTAAGTCTAATTAAATGAAAATAAAAAAAATATTCTAAATAAACTATTAAAACCTAATTTCTATTCTTTAAACAAATAAAAATCTACCCTAATTAAAAAAAACAACTGTTTTAAAAAACTATTATCTCCTAATTTCTAAAACTATGCTGTTTAAAATTCTAATAAAATCTATAAAAACTATGAAAAGAAATTAAAGCAGAAAATAAAAATAAAACATAAAAATGAAGCGAAATGAACGGAAAATGAGAAGATTTTGGTGGTATTCTTGTCCATCTCTGTTGTTATTATTTATTGAAACTAGAATCAAGGGGGAGATCTCCCTGTAAATACATAGACATGTTCACATTTTGCATCCTGCATTTTCATTTGCATCGCAGGTGGCCTCAGTCGCCTTGTATTCTTATCTCTTCTTGGTTTTCTTCAATAACAGGATTGAGGAGTTCAGTTTCCATAGATATCCAACTCGAGGGAATCAGCAAAAAGTAATGGATCAGGTTCAGGTTGAATTGCAGGAAGTTAGGGCTCACATGGCCCAGTTCATAGAGTTGATGCAGAATGTTGCCAGTGGGCAGGAACAATTAAGAACTATGGTCCAGCCGTTGAAAGCACGGGTCGACTAAGAGGGTGTTTTGCACAGAGGATCTGGTGTTATTCCTCCACCAATTGGCGGGTGTGTTCCACAGGGTATTCCTACTGTCGCCATGCCTCCGGGTAGAGGTGTTGTGAATGAAAATGATAATGTTGGTGGGAGTGTGTATGTTGTGCACGGGGTTGTTGGCCCTCATTGGGAAGATCACTAGGATGACGTCTTTTCCGTGAAAGATATGGAGGGTGGTTTGCCAGCCGAAGCTGACAGAAGGTTTAAACTAATCGAGGAGAAGATGAATTCTTTCGAGAATTAGAAGTCTTTGAGGCTTGATATGTCAGATATTGGTCTAGTTCCTGGGGTCAGGATCCCTCCCAAGATTAAGGTACCAGATTTTGACAAGTACAAAGGGACGACCTGTCATAGAGTACACATTCGAGCGTATTTCAGAAAAATGCATGCGTACTCCGATGATGAAAAACTGTTAATGCATTTTTTCCAAGACAGCCTGGCAAGATCATCTTTAGAATGGTGTATGGGGCTTGAGAGAACTCATATCCGCAGCTGGAAAGAATTGGTTGAGGCCTTCGTTCATCATTATCAGTATAATAGTGATCTAGCACCAAACAAGATACGATTGTAGAGTTTTTCGCAGAAGAATACTGAGAGCTTCAAAGAGCACGCCCAAAGATGATCGATATGTTTATGGCTTCACTGCCTGGTGTGTATTTTGACTTGATAGGTTGTATTTCTGCGGGATTTTCTGATCTGGTAATGGCTAGTGTCACTACTCGAAAATGCAACGATGGAGAGGCGAAAATGGAAAGACAAAAGAGTCGCCATCGAACTTTATTTATCCCATAAGGGGAAGGGGAAACGTCGAGAAAACCCCAAGAAAAAAACAGATAAGATGGTCTCACAACCAAGAGAAAGGGTTCGGAAGCCAATTATGCAAAGGGAAGGTATTATCACCCCTCGCATCCATCCTACTCGATGGGAACCATTTGTTTGTCTATGCATGAAGGCATATGCTAATGGGTATTGCTTTAAAGAGTGTTCCAAAGGGAGAGAGAAAGGTTGGAAATAGGGAAAAAGAGAGATAAAAGGGGGAAAAGAGACTCGGTAGGACCTCGCGGTCCTATGCCTACGTATTCTCAACGGGTATGAGAAAGTCAGAGTCAATGTAATTCGGAGAACTACGAATATAGATGGAAAAGTGCTCGACAAGTATTAGGGCCCTTGTGCCTACGTATCTTCACTTAAAAGAAGTGAAGAATCAGAGCAGTCGTAGTTCGCCCTACGGTTAACTGGTATTTTTGTGGATGATGCTAATGTGAACATTCTAGCAGTTAGGTGTATTGCAGCTTGCTTGTGGAGTCTTAGGTGTTACCTGTTTGTGGTAGAACGGACGTAACATATCATTTTTGAAAAGAGATAGTTTTCGCCATCGAGGCAAGATGTCACATTTGATTTGTGAGAGTTATTTTTAAGGGTGGAATAAGTCCTTGGATAGTAACCCCTTGTGGGTAATACCCAATTCTTTATCTCAAAGATTTATTGTGAAAATGGTGTGGCGAATATAGTCACGTCTTCATATTGAAAGATGAGTATCGAGACTACACACTCTATAGTGAGTATCCTGATACTCGGAGAGGAAGAAGTCTACACTCAATCCTCTCTCTTCAGTTCAATACAGAGAACTTCATTCTCTTATTAAAAATGTTTTGATCTCGAATGGTAAGCGCTTTAAATAGTGAACCCTAAAGGTAATGTCAAGCACTCGGAATAGAACAAAGCCTTCGCCTAACCACTCCACAACCATCCAAGTTTATTAGGAAAAGAGTTTTGAAAATGCACTTGGTACGAGATCAAGGTTTAAGGAGACAAAAAGAAATGGAGAAAAGTTGTAAAAAGGAAAAAGTGGTGAATTGGTTTAACAGTTTGTTGAGAAAATTCGCTTAACATTGGATCAAGGGTTTGACTTATATTTGCATGCAAAACCATGGTGGAATGAAAGTGAGTTTGAAAATGGCTCGATGACGAGTTGAGGGTTTTGATTGAAAAAGGAACCAACATGACGACGAGTCAAGGGTTAAGGTGTGAGAAATGATACTAGTCCCTGGGGGTGCTCCTAATATCAAAACCACAATGAAGTGTGACAGTGTGTGCGATAGGTTGATGGCGAATGCAGACGAGCACTCAACTTACAAAGAGGTGTTTGAAGATGGCTCGACGATGAACCAAGAATCCGTTTGAAAACGGTTTAATCTACGCTAGTCCCTAGGGGTGCTCCTATAAGATAAACCACTATCAAAGAAATACGAAAGCGTACATCTGAAATGGGAGAGGGATACATGTAAGTTACACGTGATTGCACGAAATAAAAGGTCTTGTTGTCAGGTAGCCCAAGAGGAAGTCGTGTGTGTGCAATGTTTCCTAAACTAAGCCTTGAGTGAATGTTGAACAAAACTCCCAAGCTAGGGTTTCTGACAAAGTCCAAAGATCTGTCACTCGGACAAAAAACCAACAGTCCACCAATTTAGGATTTTATGGTTTTGATAATTATTATGTGTTTTGAAAGAATATGAATAAAATGAATATGAATATTTACAAGATATTAATAATATACAGTATATATAACAATATAAACAAGATAATATTCACAATAATATATCAAGATAAATATTAACGAGTATATGGACAAGATAATATAATCAGAATAATGCTGACTGAAAATAAAGTAGTTGTATATTGACGGAAAGTAAAGTTAGTCGTTAGTTTGTTATTGAATTGGATTGGAACGAAATCTAACGCTAAACCGTCGTAGCTTGACTTTGATGAAAGTCGTACTATAGAAGGTCGTTTGAATTGATATTCGTGCTAAAAACAAGATAGAGAAATGATATTGAGGATCACTCTCCGATTTAATCGTGACGCATAGACAAAAGAAGGGTGGGATCTTGTCTTAATCACAAATTCGTGTTAATTAATCGAGGGTAACCTCTCACGATCCTAAAGTATAAAAAAGTGATCCAAATGATCATTTTCTACAGATTTGAAATAATGAAGGTTAACAACCTTGAAAATCAACGTTCGTGAATCGAAAGACTTCATAGATTAAAAAAATGAAATAAAAGTCAAAATAAAGAAGAAATTGCGAAGTGAAAAAGAAGGTCTCGGACTAGTCACCATTTATCAATAGTTTGACCAACAATGACTTTTTGAGGTCTCGCCATCGACCTCCAAAATAATGAAAATGAATAAAAATTAAAATGAAAAGATAATTAAAAAGTAACAAAATAATTACACAATAATTTACAAAAACTGATAGAAATTTCTAGCAAAATGATTAATAAAATTATTGAGAAAGTAGAAATACTAATAAGATTTTTTTAACAAAATTATTGTTAATTAAAAAATGAATAGGGGGTGAAAATCGTGAAATGAAGAGGTGTGAAGGTGAGAGATGATCACTTGGGCCTAAGGCCCATCACCCCTCCAAGGATAACAAACAAAAGGATCTACCATAAGATGGGAAGAAGCCCAAGTCGCATGTATCCAAATAAAACCTAAGCAATAGGCTACTATCAGCAATGTTCCAAAATCAACAACCACAACCGTAAACCGAAAAGAGAAGCTACCCCAAAAAATCCAATCCTTTGTCTACTTTGAACAATGAAGAAGAACACATCAACGAAAGTTAAAGAAGAAGGTCATGCGAGATGAACCGAAGGAACTCCTCCGTATCCAACCTTCCTTGTGTGGATCCACCCTCCTTTCATTCATGTCGTACTCCAACCGTTGTTTAAAATGCTTTGTTGCCGGTTTGAGATGGTGTATAAATCATCTTCATTTTGTTTTTTATGCTTAAACGCTCTTCTTCCAATTTGGTTTCTGGTCTGGGTTGTGCGCGTGGATTTTGTTTTCTGAAGAGTTGTGAGAATTTGGGTGAGATGTGTATGATTTGTTACCTAGTTGCGATTTTGAATGATTTGTGTGAAGAGTGGGTTTTTGAGGAATTTGTTGTGAACAAAGAACACCGTTTGTATTATGGTTGCTTGGGTTGGGATTTTATTTGAAGTTTGAAGAAGGTTGTTATGGGTTTGTGGAAGAAGATTGAGGAACGTTTATGGTGTTTAGTTGTGTTTTGATTTTTTTTGGTTGAGGAAGAGAAAGTAGAAGGATTTCAAAAGGGACTGATGGAAAAAAAAAACCTGCCGATTGAGAAGCTGCTACGAGATATTTATCTTCAACTTTTCCAATTTTCCAAGTTCCGTCGTGTCTTCGTCGTTTTCTGCTTTAATTTGGAGGTTATGGGAAGGCAAGTTATTGCGCAGGTTGTAATTGTGTTTTTCATTTTTCAGTTTTTTTCTTTTGTGCTGTTGGTATGCCTTTTTTGCAGAGCAATGAGGTTTTTTCATACTTGAGGTCCTCTCTCACGAGGTAGGTACGGGTGTCTCATTAATTAGGTTTTGCAAATGTGGTAGCTAAAACTGTGGTACGACAATTGTGTGGGGACCGGTTTTGCTAATGGTGTACTGGTTTTTGAATGAAGGCTGGCATCTGCATGTTTTAAAGTGGGACGGTGTGTATTGGTTTGTGTTGTGGTCTTGAAGAAAATGTTGTTGGTCATTCATGTTTTCGCTTCTTTCTTTTTTTGCATGATGAGTGTGGAAATGGCCATGGAATGTAATAACATTGTGTAGTGTACGTAAAGGAGATTTTGCAATGTTATTTTGACAATGATTTTTTTTTACAGCATGACTCTTATTTTTGTAATGGATTTCTTCATGACATGGGCTCTTGGATATTACTCAAGGACTTTTTGTAGCAATATTTGTGATGGATAAAAGTAACACGGGCCTTTGTGAAAAATATGAGTTATTTGCTTATAAATAAAATTTGGTGTAAAGGTAAAAAATGAAGTTGGGCTTTGAGAATTTTGACTTGTATCATCATATGCCACTCTTGTAATTCCTTGACCTCTTCGATTAAAAACAATGATGAATAGAACTCAAATTTCCACAGTAACTCAATGTTTCACATTCCAAACTATTCTTGAATTTTTCTCGTGAAATGAATAATGCCCTGAATTGGTCCTTGAGAAATAAATCCCTCATGAATCGATTTTGGACGTTTGATTTTAAAACCTTGAATCACTTTACGAATCATATCTTGAACCTTTTCCTCTTGCACTGACAAACCAAACCATTCACATTGACCTAAATGAACAACAAATGCCTTGTAATTAGAAGATAACGACTTGATATGTGAATTGTACTATAATTGCACCAAAACCCTAATTAAGATAAACCGTTCATTGATGAAGTACTTGACCCATCATAGTCGGATAACTTGATCCACATACAACCTGAGTTCACACAGAAAACTACAATGGTGAATAAACCCTAATCGAAGCTTCCCACATAAATCATTTAAATTGTGCAACCCTAGCCTTAATCATGAAGAAAATCCTTGCTAAATTAAGATTAGGTCAAAACCAGAAGAAAAAAAATCAATCCACACCACATACTCATGACTTAACCTCCTTGCAACTACTTGAGTTAAGGCAATAGGGTCATGAAACAAAGCAACATATTTTTCTTTTAGATTTTTTTTAATAACGATAATGGAGAGATGCGTAGACGAAAGTAATATACAGGTAGGACAAATTTGGGGTATGACAGCTGGTGAAAGAGTCGAAAGTGGGATTAAGTCTGGAAAGATTCCAAATGGTGGTGGATCCTCTTTGGGAGGAGCAAAGAAACCATATTCAGCAAACCTTAAAAGGAGGGAAGGAAAGGCGAATGCTATTTCTGACAAGGGTAAAGGTAGAGCGCAGTCCTGTTATCATCAACAAGTTGCTAATGTAGCTATTCCGGCTGCACCTCAACAATGAGTTAATGCTCTGGGACCTTATGCTGGCAGACCAAGAATGGCTGATAGGCAGTTTGAGACTCCTCTGATGCCATATTCTCAGTTGTTACAACATCTGTTACAGTCGCAGTTGGTCCAAAAGAGGATTTTGGCTCCTCTCACTAGTTCACCGCCTCCTGGTTATGATGCAAATGCCAGATGCGATTTTCATTCAGGCACCCCGGGCCATAATATTGACAACTTCAAAGCCTTCAGGCACAAAGTTCAGGACTTGCTTGACTTAAAGTCTATTAACTTCACCAACGAGGGGCCTAATGTGAATCAAAACCCGATGCCAAATCATGGGGTGGCAAGAGCTAATGCCGTTATTGAGGGAGAAAAGTTGAATCTGATAACTGATGTTGAGGATTTGAAGACTCCGCTGAGTTTCGTGAAGGATAGTTTGTTGAAGAAGGGAGTGTTTCTGAGGTGTTCTGCTGAATGCTCAGAATGTGAAGTGCAACCTGAGAGTTGTGACCTTTTGAAGAAGGGTGTTTAGAGAATGATTGATGACAATTATTTATAATTTGCCAAGGTTGTAAGAGAAGACGTTGAGGATAAGGTGAGTAACAATGGAAGCAAAATTGCTACAATCTCTATTCTATACCGGACAATCAATATTTCAGCGCCTGCTAGGCCAGCGCCGGTTATCATTATTGTTCCTGGACCTATGACGTACGACAACATTAAAACCATCCCATGGAACTATGGGGCAAAGGTGTTCTGTAATAGGCAGAGACAGGAATTGACAGGATCTTCATACGGAAGTTCTTCAGTTGAGAATATAGTTGGTATCGGTCGGAGATCTTTGATGCAACTTTTTACATTATGGATATCCATCCAACATACAACTGTTTGCTTGGTCGACCTTGGATGCATGCTGCAGGAGCAGTTACTTCAACGTTGCATCAGAAGCTGAAATATATGATGGAAGGGAAAGTTTTTACAGTATACGACGAAGAGGATATCATGGTTAGCCATTTATCATCCTTCAAATATGTGGAAGTGAATGGGGAGATTCACGAAACACTCTCCCAGGCGTTTGAAATAGTTCAGATTCAGGAAAAGCCTCCTGTAGAAGCTAAAAGCCCATAGGTTTCCATGTCATCATTTAAGGAAGCCCGTGCTATCGTAGAATCCGGTTCATCACCAAAGTGGGGCCAAGTTCTTAATGTTCCCGTCAAGCAGGACAAGTTTGGTCTGGGATACAAACTCTCCAGTTCTTCTCAAGACATTTCGAGATACAGGGGACCTGTTCAATTCACCAGTGGTGGTGTAATATTTGACAGGATTAATGCCATCGAAGATGACGAAGGTGACAGGGATTGCGATATGGATGCCTGGATTCGTCCATGTACTCCTAGCCAAAAGCTATGCAACTGGACTACTGAAGAAATCATTCATGTTACTACTGCAGAGTAATATTCATTGTTCAGTCCTACGTTCTGCCCAAGGCATAGTGACTCGATCTATGGGGCCCTCTTGTTATTTGCACTTTATCATAAATAAAGGACGTTTTTCACATTCAAATATTATGATCCTTGTTTTTCCTTTTTCTTGTTTTTGCATTTGTTATTAAACAGAAAAATAGCAATGTGTTTCGTTTGTTGCATCGCATAATAAACATAAACATCATCATGCAGGTCTTTTCTATCAGATACCATTGATTCAAATTCGGCTATGGCTTCGTATGACTTTGATAATCCCATTTATCAAGCCGAAGAAGAGATTGATGAAGACTGTGAACTACCCTAAGAGTTAACCAGACTTCTCAAGCAGGAGGAAAGAGTCATTGTGCCTCATCAGGAGGATATTAAAGTTATCAATCTCAGTAGCGAAGACGACAAGAAAGAGGTAAGAGTTGGGGCTGCATTGGAAGACAATATCAAGAGAAGACTGGTTAAAATGCTCCACGAGTATAACGATATATTTGCTTGGTCTTACCAAGACATGCCTGGGCTGGATACAGATATTGTGGTACACCGGTTACCTCTCTGAGAAGAATGGCCGCCAGTCAAGCAGAAGTTGAGGTTTCGCACGGTGAAGACATATATGTTGGACGGATCTAGTTCGTGTGAGGTGTGAGGATTTGTATGATGTGAAGAGATATCGGAGAAATCTGTGGTCTTTTGTGATGAAGTTTGATTTGGAGATCTGAGTGTTTAAAGTTTAGTAGAAGGGGATTGTAACGGTTGACAGATCTATGGTGAAGTTTGTGGATCCAGATCATGAAGTTGCATGTGAAGATCCATAAATGATTGTTTGGAGTTGAACGATGAAGATGGAAGGTTATTTGATCATGGCGGTTTGCGAAAAAATGGTGGATCGGAGACGAAGGATTCGACGGTTTGAATCTGGATCTGAAGATCAATGTTGATGAGTTGTTAAAGACGGATCTAAGTTCAGATACAGATCTGGATGATGAAGACGATGCAGATCTGGAAAAAACATACATGGCGGACGAATTTTCTGGTGAGAGTTTGATGAATGTTTGAAGTTTCCGATCTAGATCTTGATGAATCTCTGAAAACGCTTGGACATGGATGAAGATCATGAACATTTCTGGAAAATTGTTGATGATTGTGATGAACACGATGAATTCATGAAGATTTATGGAAAATTATTGATGATCGTGATGAACACGATGAAGGTTGTATGAAGATGATGAAGTTCGTGTTGAATTTCTGGAAAAAGTTTAAGAACGCGATGAACACGATAAAGAAACGAAAAAAAGGTTATGGACATATGAAGGTTTGATGAAGGTTCAACGCAGATCTGGAAAAGAGCATGAACGCGAAGAAGGTTTAATGAATTCTGGAAAAAATTGTGGATGAACATGGATGAACACGGATGGAGTTGGGATGAATACAGATGAATTTTCCGGTGCGATGGATGATGTTTCCAGTGAGGGGTTGAGTTTTTCGGTGAGATGGGCGGTGGCGTTTGATTTTGCCGGCGAAGGTGATTAGGGTTTTTGGGTGATGTGTCAGCACGGGACGCGTGCCAGCCACTTGGGCAACGTGTCATCCCTTAATGATGAGAGAGAACAGGCTATTTATAGCCTGACACTTGTCACAGTCCTGCAAAACTTGATTAGTTGATTTAATGACAGATTAGTTAATGAATAAAGCTATTAAATGAATACTAATAAAGCTGAACCAAAATAATGAGGGATTAATAAATAAAAATGATTTAAAAGCTGATTAGTGAACCTAATGTCACGTGAACCAACTTAATTAACCATAAAAAACTGAACCCCTAATTAAACTAAGATTAAAATCTAATCAATAACCAAAAATATCCTAATTAAAACTATCTAAAATTCTAACCAAATTAAACTAGATTAATAAAACCTAATTAAAATCTAAAAGAATTAATTCTAAAAATAAAACCTAATATTCTAAAAACAATTAATTTCTAGAAAAACCAATTACCATCTATTAAGAACTAATATCTAAAAATAGAGAATAAAAGATAGAAGACTATTTTAAATTTAATTTCTACACCCAAAATTAATGAAATAAATTCTAGAAAATCAAGATAATTCCAATGAATAAAAATGTGAGAATGCAACGAAATAACCGGTAAAAGAGCAGACACTGAAATATCCTCAAAAACAAGAGCATAGATCGAATCACCGGGAAGAGCACCACTTCCAAAATAAACCTCTTTATCTGAACTGGCTTGAAGCGTTTGAAACACGAGAGAGAGGGATGTGATCCCGATAAAATCAATCTGGCTGAAAATAATGCACAGTATGTGGTATGCAGATGCAAATGCAAATGAAACGAAACACAAGCCAAATATAAGAAACGGTTGGTCAAATTTTGGGGTACAACAACTGCCCCTATTCAAACGGCTTGGACCTGAAGGGTTGAAAAGCGAACGACTTTCAAACATTCAAAGGTAAAAGACGGTTGAATACCTAAGAACCCGGAAATTTGTCAACCGCAGAAATAAACTGCAAACTCTGATGGGACAAAATTCTCCGAATAAGTGCACTGATAGTTGCAACGACGCGTAGTCGAAAGGAACACCTGACCTCACTGTCAGGCATCAACATTAACACAGAGCATCTGACGTCGCTGCCAGGCATCTATTGAGTTGATAAAGACATCTGACATCGCCGCCAGGCCTCTGTAGGGGATAAAAATTTCTGACATCGCCGCCAGACAACCAGAAAGTCGATAAACATCTGACATCGCCGTCAGACAACCAGAAAGCTGATAAACATCTGACATCACCGTCAAATACTCGCTAAATAAAAGCGATCTTAAAACCCAAAAGGTAAATTCATCTGACATCGCCGCCAGACATTCGCTAAATAAAAGCGAGCACATCACATCGTCTAATGGTAGACAGCAAGAAACATATCCAACGTTCACATCGTCTAACGGTAGACAGGAAGAAGCATAACCAAAACTCACATCGTCTAATGGTAGACGGTAAGAAATATCCATATCCAAAATATTACATCGACTAAAGGTAGACAGGAAGAAACACCATCCGAAGAAACACATCGTCTAAAGGCAGACGTGAAGCAAACACCAAAGCTCCACCTCGTCTAAGGGTAGACAGAAAGAAATATCCATAAAGACACATCGTCTAATGGTAGACGAAAAGAAAGATATTCAACATTCACATCGACGAACTTTAGAACCCTTTCATCAATAAGAATCGACGACAAGAAAATATCCAGAATATCCAAAATCCACATCGTCTAATGGTAGACAGAAAGAAAACTTGTCCGAAGAACCACCTCGTCTAAGGGTAGACAGGAAGAAAACCGAATCCAAAGCTCGCGTCGTCCAAGGATAGACGGAGAGAGAACCATACCCAAATCTTGCCTCATCTAAGGATAGATGGAGAGAAATATCCATAATCCACATCATCTAATGGTAGACGAAAAGAAATATCCATATCTGAGGAACCACATCGTCTAAGGGTAGACGGAAAGAAAATCATATCCAAGATCACGTCGTCTAATGGTAGACGAGAAGAAATATCCATAATCTACATATCACGTCAAAGAACTTCAGAATCCTTTCGTCAATAGGAATCGACAGAAATAAATACCAAATCCAAGCTCCATATCGTCAATAGGAATTGACGAAATGAAAACCATCTTCAAAGAGCCACATCACCAATAGAAATTGACAGAAAGAAAGCCCTAATCCAAGAAACACATCGTCAATAGGAATTGATAGAAAGAATATCATATCCAAAGCTCACATCGTCTAAGGATAGACGGAGAGAAAACCATCCAGAGATCTTATCGTCTATAGGAATTAACAGTCGGAAAACTATACAGAACATCACCTCGTCAATAGGAATTGACAGAAAGAAATATCCAATGCTCACATCGTCTAATGGTAGACGGGAAGAAAAACCACACAGAATAATCACATCGTCAATAGGAATTGACAGGAAGAAAATCATCCAAAATACCTCGGCGAATCTCAGAACTCTTTCGTCAATAGGGATCGACAGAAAGAAAACCTGTTGGGGATGTCATCATCAGAGGTTTGATGGACAAAGCATAACCGAAGTATGATCTAAAACCCAAAAGTAAGCAGATGAGCCGACTGAACCAGGATGCTGATATATCACTGTCTTGACTGAAGAGTTAGTTCAGGTTGCCACAGAAGGCTAGCAACAACTGACTTATGCTTCGCATGCATATGTTTGAATTTTGTTTCTATGGCGTAATGCTCTATACGAAATAGAAATGCTATGCGTTTGAGGATGAAATGCAAAAATGATAACTATATGCAAAAATGCAGATGCAGGCTCGGGCTGCCGGGGAAAGCTGGACACAAAAGAACCACTTCAACAAAATAAATGCCGAAGAGGTGAAGCCAACTCCGCTGGGGGATAACTGGATGTGCCAAGTATGATTGGACTTGCTGGAGAAGACCAGGTGAAATCTTCCTGGGTACCAATGGGAATTGGATTTTGGAATGATGCTCCAATAGGGATTGGGCTTTCTGGTGGTTGCCAATAGGGATTGGACTTTAGGTTTTCTGTAAGGGGTCAGGTACGGATGACACTGGAAAATGTCATGGCTGGACGCAAGGTTGGAAAACGGCTTGTCTGAATACAAGGTTTAAGGGTCAGGGGATGGTTAACATGACTTCCCGACATTCGTCTTGAACTTGAAGGTTGACTGAACCTGCTTGAATAGCTCTGAACAGCTCTGAAAATATGGAGAGGAACAGTTCCTTTGTTTCCAAATTTGCCCCAGCCTGTGGGATTTCTGTAAGAATCTTCCTCGAAAGGGAACCTAAAATCTCTGTACCCTGATGGTTAGACATGAACTTCCTCAGCATTATGAACCTCGAGGAAGTGCTGCCTTCTAGATAAGGGTAGCTTCTGATCTTGGGGTGGCCTGCCCCAGCCTTGCAACGACCTTGCCCCTGATTGGCTGATCTGTGGAGAGGATGCCTTTGACTTCGAGAGATTTATCGAATCTCGACCTGATTGCCCCAGATTAACTGAACTTTGGATGGCTGATTCCCTTGATATGATCACTTGATAAATTTCCCTAGTTCAACAGAGTACTCAGGCGTTCTGCATTCTATCCTGATCAAAACTTTCCACTGCGGAAACTTTCCTGATGTCAAGTGCTTACTCGCAAGTAAACAAATTGTTCTGCACAAAAGATATATTAATGCAATACATATGACGTTTTGAAATCCAAGTCTGTTCACTGGAAAAAACAAATTGTGACATATAGTGAACGAATCACTCATCAGAATGTCAACATTAAAACCTGCAAGTTGAGCAAACTTCTTTTAGGAGTCAGTTTCGACGCGATCTTTACCAAAGTATGCTTTCGAAACAAACCTGCTTCAATTAGGTCTTTTGAAGGTTGTAACGTGGTCAGGTTCACAGTTTGAAAGAAAGGATATAAGGCTCAAAATTCATTTTAACCCACCCGTTCTCCTTGATGTTCTCCAGTCCTATATTCAGGTAGTTCAACACTAGCGTTCACCTTTCAAAGGTTGAATGACAGGAGTAATGGTTCAGGAAACCACAAGTTTTTTGGGAGTGACAGTCACTTGTTTTTCGTCTTTTGTGTCTGAATCACACGACTTGTTTTTCATCATCATTTTTTGATTTCCCTATTTTTGCCTGGACTGACTCTTTTGAGCTTCTTTTGATTTGAAAGTCCAGCGGGATGCCCTAATTTATTTTGCCTAAGCCACTTGTTTTCAAGTTATCGACTTAGCGGGCTTATTCTTTTGATTTTTCTTTATTTTTCTTCTGATCCTCTTTTGTTTTTGAACAAATCGTGTGACACCGGCTTGTCTTTTGAAGGGATTTTGACCGTTTCACTTCTTGGTCGGTAATGGATAACCACTATGGTTTTTTTAGGTACAACCTATAGAGGTGTGATTGATCCTCGAACGAGAACACTCCTTTTGCAATTTGGACACTCGATCAAATTAGCTGACACCTACCCTGTCCCGGGTTAAGATTGAGGGTTTTTCCGTTTTCAGAAAGAAACTCCTACTACTAAGCTCAAAGGGGTTGACAAGGTATTATAATCCTTATATCTTCGGTGTTTAGGAATTTGAAACAATGCCTGTACATCATCAGCAGGTTTTGTTCAAAAGCATACAATCGGAAGCTTGTGCGTCTTTCAATTTCGTCATCCTCCCCGGATTCCGCTTAAACAAGCCTTTTATATTAATAAAAAGTATAGAGTGAACACGAATCAATTAAATCAAAACATGCATATTCATTTCATTATCATTACCAATTGAAAATAATACAAGTTTTACAGATGAGATTTGCACTTTAACAGAAAAGAAACTACAAATGTAAAGAAATGACATGATAAAAGAAGATTGCCAGCTTCGGGGAACTAGGCTTTTAAGTCTTGATTTGTTGCTGAACCATCCATCTTTAGAATTGCTCGTCGAAGTCAGTCTGGTACTCTTCGGAACATCTGCTCTCGATGAATTCCCCCGTAACAATAATTGTTGAGCCCACATGACTGGACGAAGGAAGATCTTTCAATCTGAACACCCTGAGAAGTGACAAAGAACATGTTGGAGTCAAGCAAAGTCTAAATTTTTCTCTTTAACACCTTACAGTCTTCAGTTGAATGCCCCTGTGCCCCAGCATGGTAGTCACAGCGGGTGTTGACATTAAAACTCGGCGGATACAGAGGAATCTCTGGATTAATCTTCTTCAGCACTATCAACCCACCTCTTATCAAATCCGGCAACACTTGACTGTATGACATCAGCAGCTGAGTGAAATGCCTCTCCGGCTTCCTTGGTCTTCGTCGGGCGTGTTAACACGGTTGATGACAGTATGAATGTTGACTTTGGAGGGGAATAGATATCTGATATACAACCCTAACAGGTTGCTAACTCTGAACACTAGAAGTGTCTAAAAACTGAATCTGAGGTACGGGATATTCTGGGATAGCATCACTTTCCTTCTCCCATTCTTCTTGAGAACTGACAACTGATTCGCCTTCATAAACTGAGGTATCTGAGATATCTCGAATCTTTCCACTCTTGATTCCGCTCTCAATGTGTTCTCCCATTATCATCAGGTCAACAAAGTTTGATGCCCCACTACCAATCATCTTATCAAAGTAATGGCCTTGCAAAGTATCCATGAATATGTCAACCAATTCTCTATCCAGAAGTGGTGGTTGAACGCGAGAAGCTAACTCTCTTCATCTCTGCACATACCCTCTGAAGGATTCATTGTCCGCTTGGGATAATTCTTGCAACTGCATGTGAATGGGAGCCATGTCGAGATTGTAGTTGTATTGCTTCACAAAGGCATTGGCTAAATCTGACCATGATCGGATGCAACCACTCTCCAACTGCATATACCAATTAAACGATGCTCCACTTAGACTGTCCTAAAAACAGTGAATCATAAGCTTGTCATGGTGGACATACTAGGTCATTCTCCTGCAAAACATTACTAAATTCTGCTTCAAACAACTATCCCCTTTGAACTTCTCAAAATTCGGTATTTTAAACTTCGGAGGCATCACAAGACCTGACACCAAACACATGCTCGAAGAATTCAGATTAAGAGTATTCTGACTCATCATGGCATCAAGCTTTTCATCTAACAGGCGATACCTTCTCATGAATTCAACAGTTTGTGGGTCCTTAGCATTAATCTTCGGAACAGCCCTTTGAGAATCTGGCACAGGGAAAGTGAAATTCTGATAGTCTGTGTCATGGAGAGAAAATGAAAATCTATCTCTGCCAATAGTATGCTCTTGTACAACATTGTTCACTGGAGTCCTCTGAATATTAGCCTCTCCTCTGGTCATAACTGTCATGGCTTCCATAAGTTTATCTAGCTGATTCTTCATCAATTCAAACTCGTCCCTCGTAACAACCTGATTCTGCTCTGCTGAGTTCATCCAGAAGCTAATTTAAGTCCAATGCAAATGTCGGGAAATCAACTGCGGGTTGGACAAAAGACGGATAAGCTCTCTGTTCAGGCTGAGGATAGACATGCAAACATGAGATGCAAATGCCATGCGATGCAAAATGTTGATGCAGCAAACAAAGGATTAGAAATCCTACAAAGCTCTAAAATAACTGCTGCGTTGCTGACTGGATAAGTTTGCTCTGAAGAGAAAACCAAAATACCGGGTTGGCTGGAAGTCAAGTTTCCTGCAAAAACCCTCCCACTCACATGTATGGACCTAATCTGACAAAGGTTCGGCATCCTATGCGTTCATCAGCGTCACAGACTTTCGAGAAATGATGATACGTTCACCATTTCTGGTTTGGCATCATAATCTCCCGAAGATGCCTCACTTAGCTGAGTCACAAATGATCGGTCCCTAGAGTCGACAATCCTCAGATCCAAAATCCCCTCGAGCCCAAAGGGCCAGAAAAGAAAATCATCAAAGAGAATCTCGTCTGAGCGCGAATTTCATGGTGAACTAGTACATGCAAAGCATGCACGCCCACCACTACTTTCCACTATTAATGTTAGGTTTGCACTCAAGCCTAGGTTTTGGCTTATCTCTCAAAGGAACCACCACCCAACAGCACGACAGCAACAGATAATAAATAGTGCGGAAAATGTAAATACAACAATATACAAAATACAACACACAAATATACACACCCAAAGACAAGTAAACAAGTGCTAGGATTGACTCGCATAGGGGATGTTCTTGTCCCCAACAGAGTCGCCAGCTGCTGAGGAGCCCAGACAGCCAGGAAAAAAAACAAGGCGAGACTGCAAAAGAAGTCCCCAGTAGAGTCGCCAGTTGTCGCTACTGTGAAAAAAGGTACCAGAAATGACAGAAGGTCACCACCATTCATTATTTATCCCAAAAGAGGGAAAGGAAACGATCAAAGAAAACCTGACGGAAACGGGAGAAGACAGGTCATCGCAACCAAGTCTCGGGTTCGGGAGTCGGTTACGCAAGGGGAAGGTATAAGCACCCCTCACGTCCGTCGTACTCGACGGGATCCACGCTTCGTTGTCTAGTCTACGAGTGAAAAACAATCTATCTACGACTGCTAAAGCTAAACGGAAAGAACTAACTCGATAGAGCATCGCAGCTCTATGCCTACGTATTCCCTCGTGTAATGGGAAAGTTAGAGTCAACGTAGTTCAGGAAACTACGGGGGGATTGCTCGCCAAGACGTCGCATCTTGTGCCTACGTATTCTCATCTGGTATGAGAAATCAGAGCAAAATGTAGTTCAGGCTCACTACTGGACGAAAGGGTGTTCTCGATCACACAGGGGTGAGAAAAGGTAGACGATACTAGCGTACACATTCTAGCAGTTAGGTGTATGCAGCTCGACCATTGCAGACTTAGGCATTACCTGTTTGCGGTAGAACGGACGTATTATGTCATTGGTTTAAAGGGTATGGGAACCTAACGGATTTAAAACTACGGGTTGGTCTCAATTGCGCTAGGGCAAGAGAAAGGGATATTAGTCGTCAGCGGGAAAGGTCTCGATCACACTGGGGCGAGAGAAAAGAGAAGTTAGTTGTTAGTGTGCTTTCTAGGATTATTGCAATCCTATGCCTACGTACTCTCAACAGATATGAGAGATCAGAGCAGCCGTAGTTCAGCTAACTACGAAAAACGGGTCTCGATCGCACGGGGGCAAGAGAATGGAACTCAATCTCCAGGATGCGAGAGAAAAGAGGTCTCAATTTCCAGGATGCGAGAGAAAAGGTTCGGATCGGGACACACATGCCAAGTCCTAAGATGTAGGAGCGAATGCGTCGCATATCACCCAAAGGATGTACACTAAACACTCTAGGCCATTGAGAGGAAGCCACCCACTCATCATTTCCCACGTATCTAACGCTACAGCTCACAACACTCGACGGTTTCATAAAAGAGATGAAATAAAAAAACAATGTTACCGAACGGAGTGGTTCCGTTGACCCTTGACTTTGCGTGCAAGCTCCATTCCAAGCTCTTCTCGTTTGATCCTTGATGATGACGTTTCAAATCAGAACCAGGACCAATGTAACGCTAAACCGTCGTGATTCGACTTAAAAATAAAGTCAAACTCTAAGAGGTAGCGTATTGATATCCGTGTCAAAGACAAGATAGAGAAATGATATTGCGAATCATTCTCCAATTGAATCGTGTCACACAGACCAAACCAGAAGAAAGTCAAAATAAAATCAAGAGGAGAAGAGAAATGAGGAGAGAAATAAATGGTCTCGGATCCTACATTATCCATCAACAATTCAATTAATAACGGTTTACGGAAGTATCGTCATCGACCTACAACATGAAAATGATGAAAAGTCCAATAACAAATGGAAATTGAATTCAACTTCTAAAATGGAAAAATAAACCTCTAATAGAAAAATTAAGGTTCTAAAGAAATTTAAAATGAAAATAGAATATAAAATCTATACAACATATATGTATATATTCTAAAAAAATAATACTTAAATGTATTTACATATATACAAAATCTAATACAAAATATCAAAGTATATCACAAAACAAAAATGCAAAAATAATGAACAGGGAGGGTGTAGTAATCCAGCAAGGGTGCAGCAATCAGGAATTCACATGGTTGGGCTAGGCCCTCACCAACAACACAACAACCAACCAAAGTGAGAGGTGCAATAGGAAAACGGGGGGACGATTCAAAAAATGAAACAATTGGGCCAGAAGGCCCACTAACTCGTCTGAAGAGGTCCATGAGCACTTCATCTTCTTCACTTTGACAAAACAAAACCCTAGCTTCCTTCTTCCTCTTCAACACTATCACCTTGCTCAAACTTGTTCCGCCATTTTCGTTTGAAGAAGCTTTCACAAGCCAACATCCTCACCAACGCATAAGCAACTCGACATTCAAATCAAACCTCCTCCACACTCAGTTTGTTCCCTTCAAACATCATCATCACGAAAGTAGTTGTGAGTTTCGTTTTAGAAGAGAAGAGGTTTCGCACGGTGAAGACATATACGTTGGATGGATCTGGTTCGTGTGAGGTGTGAGGATTTGTGTGATGTGAAGAGATATCGGAGAAATCTGTGGTGTTTTGTGATGAAGTTTGATTTGGAGATCTGAGTGTTTGAAGTTTGGTAGAAGGGGATTGTAACGGTTGACAGGTCTGTGGTGAAGTTTGTGGACCCAGATCGTGAAGTTGCATGTAAAGATCCGTAAATGATTGTTTGGAGTTAAAAGATGAAGACAGAAGGTTATTTGATCATGGCGGTTTGCGAAAAAATGGTGGATCAGAGATGAAGGATTCGACGGTTTGAATCTGGATCTGAAGATGAATGTTGATGAGTTGTTGAAGACGGATCTGAGTTCAGATGCAGATCTGGATGATGAAGACGATGCAGATCTGGAAAAAACATTCATGGCGGATGAATTTTCTGGTGAGAGTTTGATGAATGTTTGAAGTTTCCGATCTAGATCTTGATGAATCTCTGGAAAACGCTTGAACATGGATGGAGATCATGAACATTTCTGGAAAATTGTTGATGATTGTGATGAACACGATGAATTCATGAAGATTTCTGGAAAATTATTGGAGACGTGATGAACACGATGAAGGTTGTATGAAGATGATGAAGTTTGTGTTGAATTTCTGGAAAAAGGTTAAGAACGCGATGAACACGACAAAGAAACGAAAAAAACGGTTATGAACATATGAAGGTTTGATGAAGGTTCAACGCAGATCTGGAAAAGAGCATGAACGCGAAGAAGGTTTAATGAATTTTGGAAAAAAATTATGGATAAACATGGATGAACACATATGGAGTTGGGATGAATACAGATGAATTTTCCGGTGGGATGGATGAAGTTTCCGGTGATGGGATGAGTTTTCCGGTGAGATGGGCGGTGGCGTTTGATTTTGCCAGCGATGGTGATTAGGGTTTTTGGGTGATGTGTCAGAATAGGACGCGTGCCAACCACTTGGGCAACGTGTCATCCCTTAATTATGAGCGAGAACAGACTATTTATAGCCTGACACTTGTCACAGTCCTGCAAAACTTGATTAGTTGATTTAATGACATATTAGTTAATGAATAAAGCTATTAAATGAATACTAATAAAGATGAACCAAAATAATGAGGGATTAATAAAGGAAAATGATTTAAAATCTTATTAAACCTAATGTCACGTGAACCAACTTAATTAACCATAAAAAAACCGAATCCCTAATTAAACTAAGATTAAAATCTAACAATAACCAAAAATATCCTAATTAAAACTATCTAAAATTCTAACCAAATTAAACTAGATTAATAAAACCTAATTAAAATCTAAAAGAATTAATTCTAAAAATAAAACCTAATATTCTAAAAACAATTAATTTCTAGTAAAACCAATTACCATCTATTAAGAACTAAAATCTAAAAATAGAGAATAAAAGATAAAAGACTATTTAAAATTT
>OZ012737.1:465279419-465363489 GCA_963859935.3 Lathyrus sativus
TGCTCATTTTTGCTGAAAATTACGCTACACTGTATAAGCGAGGTAAATTAAAAACAAAGTCGGGCAAATGAAAATTTTGAAAAAGGTAGGACAAATTTGGGGTATAACAGGTAGTTCCTTCAATGGTGTGTGGTTACCAAGATTGAAGACAGTCTCCTCAGTATCCTCTATATGATGCAATTTTTATAGTGTGAAGATTCATCCTCAATGGAGTCATCCGGTGTCTCTACTAAAGTTACACTGCCATTTCCAGCAAGCTTGCTTGAGCTTTATATTTCCCAAGTGGAGTGGGTTTATTTCCCAGTGGGCCTTTGGACACCTTGTCCCTTGAACTCAGTGTGATTCCTTGTTTCCCCATCGAAGTAGATATGTTTATCTATCTTCCCCTTTGAGTCTCCGGATTTCTTGTCTCTTGTTAGAGTCGGCTTTTGTATATCATTAATCATTAGCATCATGCCATAGCATGTGCATTTAACATGTTTCTAGATCATTGATTGTCACCAACATCCTGTTTGTTAAGTCCAGTTATCGCTGGCATCCTTCATCTTTCAGATCCTTGGTTGTCACCAATGTCTCTACCTCAGTTACCACTAACTTGTTCGGAAGATTATAGGTTGTCACCTGCCCTTCCTTGAAGTCTAGTTGTTACTAGCACCTCTGTTTGGCTCCATCAGCTTTTGAATTGTTTGTTTGGTCGTTATCAGTTATTTCCCTTTGAAGTCTAGTTTTCACTAGCTTCATCCGATGGAAGTACAATTGTTATTGGTACTCGTTGCGAATCCAATAGTTATTGGTATTGCTAATTTGGTCGTCACCCAGTTCCTATTTAAAGTCCAATCATTACTGGCATCTCTTAAAACCAATTGTTATTGGTATTGCTAATATGGTCGTCACCAGTCCTCAGTTAAAAGTCCAGTGGTTACTGACACTGTTTAAAATCTAATGGTTATTGGTATCCAAAGTCCAGTGGTTATTGGAATTATTTAAAGCCCAATGGTTATTGGCATTACTTTAAAGTCCAATGGTTATTGTCATTACTTGAAAGTCCAGTGGTTACTAGCATTGTTTAAAGTCCAGTGGTTATTGGCATTATTTGAAAGTCCAGTCATTACTGGAAATGTTTAAAGTCCAATGGTTATTGGCATTATTTGAAAGTCCAGTTGTTATTAGAAATGTTTAAAGTCCAATGGTTATTGGCATTATTTGAAAGTCCAGTGGTTATTGGCATTGTTTAAAATCTAATGATTATTGGTATCTAAAGTCCAGTGGTTACTGGCATTGTTTAAAGTCTAATTGTTATTGACATTGTTTAAAGTCCAGTGGTTACTGGCATTGCTTGAAAGTCCAATGGTTATTGGCGTTATTTTCAAGTCCAATCGTTACTGGCTTTGTTTAAATCCAATTTTTATTGGTATTGTTAATCTGGCAGTTACCAGTTGTTGTTGGCACTACTTAAATCCATTTGTTTGGTATTGTCAATCTGGTTGTCACCGGTCCGCTTAAAGTCTAGTCATCACTAGCATTATTTAAAGATCCAATTGTTATTGATAGTGGAGTATTTGGTAGTTATCAATCCTCTCTTTGAAGTTCAGTAGTTACTGGAATTGTTAAGTCTAATGGTTATTTGCATTTTCATCCAACTCTTTTATATTTTGATTGTTGGTTGTTACCAACATCTTCGTGAAGTCCAGATCTTATGGGAATTTTCTAAGTCCAACTCACTTGGCATATTCCAAATTTAACTTGTCCTGTTTTCTTTCCCTGTCGTTTCCTAAATATCCCATTTGAACTCTTCACTTGGAGGAAATTCCTTATTTGACTTGGTCTCTTGTTAGAAGATCATTTAGGTCTTGTTTGTTTCTCTTGTCAGAATTCAACTCTTTATTTTAACTTGATCTCCAGTGGAGATCATGTTTCTTTCTGGTTTTGTTCCCAGTAAAGATTTCTTATGTCTTCTTTTTACTTCCCATTTTGTTTGTCGATCATGTTTGAATCTGTTGACTCTGTTTTCCCCCAGTGGAGATCATCGGTTTAGTTCTATCTCCAGCGGAGAACCTTCCTCTAGAATATCATCATGGTCATGTCTAAACCTATGTTTAATCACTTTAGATTTTCACAGTTTGTTCCAGCTTTCCAAGTGTTGTTGTCATCCCTAGTGAGTGGTTACTCATTGTGTTAACTCTATCCCTATTTGCTTTCATTGTCGTCTGCATTTTTGCATTCATGATATCATCATTTTCATCATGCTAGAGTTCATGGCATGTCAATATTTGCATAGTTTTTGTCGTCCTTAGCATAGCATCGCATCTAAGGGAAAAAATTTCGGTTTGCTATATTTAAATACCTTTCACCTTGATTTTATGAGGGTAGTCATCGCTCATGTCATCCGGTAAATATATTTAAATGGGGAAAATTATCATACCCTAAATTTTGACCCCTATATTCCATCATCATTCTAGTAACATCAAGAATGTCATTGCTAACTGTCATACCCCAAATTTTATCCTTAGATTTAGTGGTCATCCGTATGTCATCTTAGTTCATTTTTTTTATTATTTTAACTAACTATTTTAACTAGTTGTTTGTTTTGCTTCATGAAGACAGGTTTGCTGCAATAGACTCAAGGTCGATGACAAAATCCTCTCCAAGATATATCCGAGGATTTCCAAAAATTTAAGTTCGGATTTAAGACATGGTGTTTTGGTTAGTGGCGCCAAGTTCACATACTTTGTATTCAAGAAAATATATAAAAGGATTAGTCTCCGTTGTACGAGTCACAAAATTCACCGGTTCAAATCGTATGGTTTATTGGAACGGTTAATCCAAAAGGTCGTGTACAATACGACTTGTTGAGAGGTTTGAGTTACTATGAGAGGTGGATTTTAAAAGAAAGGATCGGGAATATCTTGATGAATTCATGGATTAATGTCAAAGTGCGAGTTCATGCGATTAGAACCCAATGCAGAATTGTTGATTGTTCTTACAATTTTAATTCATCTTATGATTAAATTTGCAAAGCTGTGAAGATTCGATGCTACAAAGTTCTTTTTTATTTAGGTTCAAAGGGAGAATTAAAGCTTAAATTAGAAGCTATCATAAAATGAGAGTGTTTGAAGGTTCAATACTATTCATGAAAGTTCGGAAGTACAAGCAATGCTTAGGTACATGATTGTTTTTTTTACAAGTTGAGAATTTTCTAACTATCCTAATCCTAGTTCTATCCACAAAGAGACTATCTTCAAGCTTACTACTTCAAGTTTCGAACAAACCTGCAAAACAACAATGGGATGTTAGAAGAAGATTAAAATCATAAATTGGTTAAGAAATCATTTTATCGGAAAAGCTTTAGTTTCCATTTTTTGGACCCTCAAAACATTCATCATTGGGTCCGGGAGGGGTAATAAATTAATGTTACCAAAACCCCCCGTTTTCGTTTCCGACCTCGAAAAATCCGGCAATAATCGGTTCAAAATTATTCTGAGAGAGAGAGAGAGAGAGAGAGAGAGAGAGAGAGAGAGAGAGAGAGAGAGAGAGAGAGAGAGAGAGAGAGAGAGAAAAGTTTTGAGAAAAGAACTTATTTTAAATGATTTTTCTGTTCAGCCAAACGAGTCACAGAAAGATCCAACAGAACCAACATGGATATCCAACAAATCCGAATCCAAAAATCCACATCTAAAATCTAGATCAAATCCGGATTCCATCAATAGCCTCAAAAGAATAAAATCTAAGTTACCATCAATGAATAACAGAGATCAGATAAAAATCATTTCTTCTGACAACAGCAATCTGGAAATGGAAGTATTTCATCATCAATAAAAATGAGAAATATCCAACAATAACACAGCCACAGAGGTTCCGATAATGGTAAGGATGTTAGCACCATAAACAATTCTGAAATCAAAACATAATCATCATTAAAGAGCCACATGAAATGGAAAGAAAAGCCCGAACATGTCAAAACATGTTTCGGTCCAAAAGGAAACATTGTTAATCCTTCGAATCTGTTTTTAAAGAAGGAAAATAGTATAAGAAGAAGAAGAGGTTCAAAAAATATAGATCCGAAAAATTATCAGAAAACAGACGAGAAAAAAAGTTGAAGCATCACAAACTGGGTCTGAAAATCCATCAAATAAAAACAGTCCCTACAACAAAACCAGACGAATCTGATATCACACAAGGGTTCAGTTTCCATCATCGCCCAAAACTCATCAAAACCCATAACCTCAACCGAAAACGGAACCTTCAAGCCATCCAAATCGCGAAGTCGAAACCTCAAACGGTCGAAGTTGCTCAAAACCACGAACAACCAGAACTGAGTCTGTAAGGTTTCAAACCACCATTCGAAGAGTCCGTCATAACCAACCACGTGACTCAGACGCAAGGAAACCTTAGCGTCATCATCATCCAGAAACTCACCAACAACAAAACCAGATCGCAAAACAATCTCGAACGCAAACCATCATAAGTCGTCAAAACCATCACATAAGAACGTAAGACATCATTAACAGCTTTTAGTTGTTGTTTTCATTTTTCAGGAAAACCGTAAAGAAGAAGAAGAGATAGACCATAGAAGGAAGAAGGGATTTGAGAGCAAGAACCACGGTTGTCCGGAATAGAAAGAAAACTTTTTTCATAGAGAACCCAAAAGAAGGGCGTCGTCGGTCTCAAAAGGGGTTAGGGTTAAGAACCCTAAAATTCGTCCCCCTCCCCCTTTTATCATGTTGGGCCGGGTTTGGGTCTGGGGGCTTCATCACCCAGCCCAACCCCTTAGTTTTATGGGTTTTTACTGTTTTTTTATTATTTTGGTTTTATTTTGTATTTATAATTATTTAATAATATAACCACTAACTACTAACACTACTAACTAATTAATAAAAAATCTAAAATAAATAAATAAATAAATAATGTTTGACTTAATCTTAATTTAGCCTTTTTTATAATAAAAATAAAAATAACAGAGATGCTTGGATTGAGATTAATTTTATTTCCTTTTTTTTCATAATAAATAAAAAACTAAAAATATATTTATCTAAAAATCCAAAGGAAACTTTTCCTAATTTTTAATTAATTTAATCTAACCCTTTTTAATTAGAACCTTTTAGAACTTAATTAATCCTTTTGCTAATTAATCTATTCTTCTTAAAAATAATTAAACTCTTCTTTATTTAAAAACAATTGGTCCATTTTCTCTTTTAAAATTTAATTCCTAACACCTTTTCAATTTAGACATAAAAGATCTCAAAAATAAATAACTTTTTAAATTTAAAAATTATTTAGTCTAGCACTTCTCACTTAATTCCAATCTAACTTTCCAACTTTTTTTAATTACCCATAACTCACAAAAAATTATAAAAATAAATAAACTCTTTTAATTTGCAAATTAATTTAATTTCTAAGCATATGTTCAACTTAGCTGTAAAATTCTCAAAAATATTTAACTTCAACTTCTAACTTCTAAGTCAACTAAATCAAAACAATTCATCCATATCTCATCACTTATTTATCATTTTTAATTATTCACTGCTTTATTTTTACCGTTTATCCCCTCCGAAGGAACAGTTACCTTATTTGATCGTCGAGTCAATACCTCACCTTCACCCCATCCTAGCCTTAGGATCCGAGTCGCCGCACTCGTACTTAGGCGTCCCGCTGTGGACACACACCTTTCACCTTTTCCAAACCTTAAGAATTTGAGTCGTTGTACTCATGTTTAGGCGTCCCACCATGGACATCCACCCTTTATCCTAGCCTTAGGATTAGGAGTCGCCGCACTCCATGTAAGTTTCCCACTGTGGAATACTTACTACACCCTTTCAATTCAACTCTACAACGTAGAAATCGGAGTCGCCACACTCCAAAGTAAGCGCTTCCATATGAACGTTTATTTCCTCTCGGAACCTTGACCACAGTCAAGAAGTTCCTCTTCCTCCCTTTCAAGGGTAACTACGATTACTCTGATTCTATCCCCTACCTCGGATACGTAGGCACAAGATGCGAGTCTTGGCGAGTATACTTAGGACTAACCCCTTAGGTCCTTTTCTTTTCCCTTTAACCCTTAGAATTACCCTTAAGCAGATAACCATTAGCAATAGCACATTTAAACAAGAGGTTCCTGTAGAGTACTATAGAAGTTTAGGATGCTAATACCTTCCCTAAGCTTAACCAACCCCTGAATCCTAGATCTTTCCCCGCATTGTGTTTACGATGCAAACTAGGTTTTTTCTTTCTTTAACCTTTCCTTCGGGTAAATCAAAGACCGGTTGTGAATCAATATTTGCGATTCAAATTAATTAATAATTTGATATCCTATTCTCACCATAACATTAACTCTAACCATGTTCAAGTTTGTTCGTGTTTGATTCCATCTGAATTAGGGTTTTGGCCCAAGGGAATCAAGAAGATCTTTGCTTGATCACTCAATATCTTGGATTGATCATCAATCAATCAAATTTGCATACAATCAAGAGGAACCTATTCATCAAGAATCAAGTACAATTGGGTCTCACTACAAGTTCATTGAAGCACAACTTCATCTGGCCCCGAAATTAAGGTTTCATAAGGAAAAGTCAATTATGTCATTGACTTTTGATCAAAGCATAATCCTAGGTCTTAGGATATGATTAAATATTCTCATATACATCCTTGGATTCCATCCATGATGTTTGAAAAGTTCGTCAAAGTTAGGAAAACTGAGCCATGGTCCAAAAATGCTTAGATTTTGAGTTATGAAGCTTCAAAGTTAGGAAAAATCTTTAAACACTTGGAGAATTCTCAAGGCAGATTTTGTTCATCAAGAGTACCAAACTTTGGATCCAATTCTTACCATGATCCCTTGTGAATCAAGAAATTTAGAAAACATGAAATTTGTAGAGCATGTTTGGGGATTTTCAAAAAGTACAAAAAATCATCCATAGCATTTGTGAGCAAGGAGTTTCAAAGAGAAGAAGTTGGGGTCCTAAACTTGATTTCTAGGTCATGACCATGTTGATTCATGTTGCAAAACCACTTCAAATCTTCACGATTTCATTTTAAAGACCTTGTTGCTTGTTAATCTTGTTCAAATCATAGAAGTACACATGTTTTTGGTGCATTATTCAAGTGGTTAAGGCTTTATCTCAAAGATCATTCCATTTTTGGCACAATGTTGACAATGTCATTCTTGTAAAGCTAATTTAACTAGTGTCAACTTATCTTGAGCATTGTAAATGTTTCTTCTGCATTCCAAAAAGTTTGTACTGATAAGCAAGGCCTCTGAACCCTTCCAACCACCCTAGAAAAGCATGGCACATTTCTTGGAAATGACAAAATGCATGGAACTACCAAGTCGCATTTCAACCGAGCCAAAAGGTTGAGAACTTGATAATTTGATTAGCTTCAAACCTCCGCTATTTTCCTATAAATATAGGACTTCATTAAGTTTCAAAAAACACTAGAATTAACCCTTAAAACCTCTGCATTCTCCTAGCCAACATAATTTGCAAAAACACCTCAGTTTTGCAAAATCACCAACCAAACATATTTCTTTCATGCATTTTGGAAACCAACCCCACAAATCTTCCCTATCCACAAAGCTTGTTCTCCCCATCAAACAAGCTCTGTAACATCCCATACATCATCCACCATTTTCAAACTCCATCTTGCAAGAGGAGTTGGGTTTGAACATTGAAGCCATTTCTAATCCACTAAATCATTCAAATACTCTCTCCAAGGACCAACAAGGCTAAGAGGATCATTATTTCTCTTCTGTAAGAGCATTTGAAGAAGCTTTGGACTGTCTCCAAGAGGTAAGCTTCTTGCTCTTTGAACCTCACGATTCATGCATCATTAATGGTTTATTTGTGAAGTAAATATGTAGAAATTATCATGTGCTAGATGTTTGAACCACTGTTTGCGTTGTAAGATTTGCATATGTAATGTTTTAACATGTGATAACTTTGTTGTCTTGCACTGTTGTTGAGCTTCGTGTGTGTGTGTTACACAATTAGTTTTAGGGAAAGATAATAGTACATTTGGAATCTTTGTGAAAAATGCTTCAACTTTGATTTTTACAAAAATTAAAATGGTGGAGAAGTGAGAGATTTATGTATAGTTGAAATTATGATGATGGTGATGTTAGAGTTCAGGGAGAGAGAAAGAAATAATGGGCGTATGGAAGAAGAAAGAGGTGACTTGGTGCTGATATGGAAATAAGGTGGTGCTGACTTGTCCATTTTGGTATGCTTTTAAAATATATATTATTAGAGGTAGTTTAGTATTGGATGAAACAGGCCACCCTAGTGGTGCAGCCTTTGCCTTGCCGTGTCTTGTGAATGTTGTGTCTTGGGTTCGATCCTTGGTGATCACCCTTTTGGCTTTTATTTCTTCTTTTAGGCATTTAAACTTCTTTTATTATTTATTTTAACATGTGTGTATTATGTACAAGCCACTCACATGTTTCAGTTGGTTAAAGGTTTTAACATAAACCAAAGAATGAGTATTCAAGACCTGGCCAGACCACTTCGCTTTCTTTTTAATATCTAGTTTCTTCCACTTTCTTCACAACTTTGCAACATCATAACTCCTTCATTTTTTATGCTTTTT
Organism: Lathyrus sativus; assembly: GCA_963859935.3. Taxonomy (NCBI): domain Eukaryota; kingdom Viridiplantae; phylum Streptophyta; class Magnoliopsida; order Fabales; family Fabaceae; genus Lathyrus; species Lathyrus sativus. The sequence goes on from OZ012737.1 coordinate 465,288,000, forward strand.
GATCCATTCTTTTTTCTATGTGTTCACATTGATGCCTATTTTATTATGATATTAAGAAATATCCAAAAACATTTATTTTTCTTACACTGATGTGTGTTCAAACTAGGTAACCTTTTAGGGTTTCTTTAAGGCTTTCCCTTAGTTCTTTGATTTTCTTTGTGCATATTGACTTGTATGAACCTCTCACACTTTGTATAGATCTTATGTGATGTTATAAACTTGTGTACCTTTGTTTTAACTTGAATTTAACACTTTTTTAGGTGTATGTTTACATGATAAACATGTTTTGAAGTTTTGATGATACCATGATTCTTACTTGGCCATTTTACCCTTGCTGTGATACTTTTTTCCATGTCTTATGTGAACTTGATGTGCATATAAAATTTATGTTAATCTTACCATGTTTAGGTGTTCATAAATCCTTGACTTTTGTCTTAGATGCTTTTGAAATACATGTTTGTGTGTTTAAACCATTGTGATGTTTCCATCTTTGTTCATGACCATGTTAAACCTTAGCATACATGTTTAGTTTGTTACCTACTTGTATTAACATTTCCAAACTGTTACCATGTTTAAATTGTTCAATAAATGTCTCAATTTTGTTCACATGATGTTTGATATTCAAAACAAGTTATACATGGATGTTTGTGTGAATCTTTGTGAAGTTTCCATTTTGTTTAAATACCATTTTGAAACCCTAATGCATGACTTCCTTAATCTTGAGCTTAACTTGTATCCATGATATTTTAGTCTTGTTAGAACTTTACTTCATGAATGTTTAGATGTTGTAACATCTTTGTTGTCACCATGTGAGTTTGAAACTTCTTTGAACTTTGAGTATGCTTGTTATTACCTTGATATTTTTGACTTTGTCAAGTCTTTGCCTTGGATATTGTTATATTTATTCTCATGCTTTGGTTACTACCATATGCTTTTCATGTTACAATTAACATCATGTTTGAATGTTATTAACATCATACTTGAATATCACACTTGTTTCCATCATAGTTTCATTAAACTTTGATTCCTCCAATTGATGTTAGTTTGTTAGCTTTCATCCTTAAGTTACCTTTTATTTCCCAAATCCAAAGGAAAGCCTCTCTATTGACCCAATGTCATAAATATCTCAGTCTTATCCTTTTCTTTTTCCCTTGTTAGAATAATTAGGCCTCTCAACTTAGATCTGAGTTAGAACCTACAACCACTTTTGACTTTGTCAAGTCAACACTTTAAACCATACATTGTGTCGTAGTGAGAACCAGATATCAAGCCATTAATTAACTTGAATCACAAATCTTAATTCACCACTGATCTTTATTTATCCAAGGGAAAGGAAAAAGAGCTAATAACCCAAAATATGCAATGCAAAGCAAAAGAGAATCTAAGGTTTGGGGATTGGTTATACCTAGGGAAGGTGCTAGCATCCTAAGCATTTGTAGAACTCTACAGGAACCTCTTGTTTTATTGTGTTATTTGTTATTTTATTTACTAAAGGGTAAAAAGGTAAAAAGGAGATCTAAGGTGTTATTTCTAAGTATGATCGTCAAGACATCGCATCTCGTGCCTACGTATCCAGACGGGAGTGGAATCAGGGCATTCGTAGTTCCCCTTACTAAGGGTAAACAAAGTTTGTTAGTTGGTTTTTAGGAGAAGAGACAAGTTGTCATCTTAAGGAGAACACTTAAATTAGGGTATGACACCTTGTTAGGAGCTAACCTTAGTTAGTCTTTCAACTTTGACTTAGAGAGTTTGTTAACTCTATGTAAGTATCATGGTTATGAATACTTACTCCCCTTGAAATCTTGGTGAGGTCAACTACGAATGCTCTGATTCCATTCTAGTTAGGATATGTATGCACGAGATGCAACGTCTTGGAGCATACTTAGTGTATATATCTTAGGTTTTTACCTTAGAACCTTTTCCTTAGCAAGCAAACATTAACATAACACAAATACTAACAAGAGGTTCCTGTAGAGTACTACAGATACTTAGAATGCTAACATCTTCCCTAGGTATAACCAACCCCCGAACCTTAGATCTCTTAGCTTTGTTGTTACATAGCGCACTTATGGTTTTCTTCGATCTTTACCCTTTCCTCTGGATAAATCAAAGCTCGGTGGTGAATTTCATAGATTTGTGATTCAAGTTAATTCAATAGCTTAATATTTGATTCTCACCACAACAAAGGTATATAGCATGAATTCATTGCACTCTATACAAGCGTGACATCCGATTCAAGTTATTTTATTTTATTATTTGTAATGTAATTTAATATAGGAAAAAATAATTTTTTCTATTAAGAAAATTGATTTCACTAAATGGATGGTGGTGGGGCGGGGATACCCGAACCCATATGAGACATGCTTGGATTTTAATTCTCCATCCCCGCTTGGGTTTGGGGCGGAGAACGAAGATTGTTTGGGGATTCGGGTTTGGGTTTGGGGGACGTAAAAATCGTCCTTGATCCGCCTCGTTGCCATGCCTAATGTTGATACTCCTTCTCATGACCCAACAAATGTTATGAGAGCCTGGTTCGAGTAAATGGGTCGACTTACTTGTATCGAAATGTTTAGGGAGAGGTGTCTTGTTGAAATCGAAATGTCTAAGAAGAGGTGTATAAAATTGTCGAAAAAGATGTGTTAACGGTGATACAAATGTATGTAAATAAAAGAGTTTTTACTTGAGAGGGGGTATTATGGACTCACACTTGAAGAGGAGTGTTAAGAATAATAAGTCAAGTGTGAGTTGGAATCCCGCATTAGTTATAAATGTGAATATTTATGCATTTATAAGTGGAGAACCCACATACCTATTATCTTAAAATTTTAGATGAATATGTGATATTTATCTCATTTAAATGTTACTTTTAATCAAATGTTAATGTTGTTCCTTATGACCGAACATCTACTATTGGTTTGCCAAGTCACCTATGACTTAATGTGACCTGGTTCAATGCATAATAGACTTTGGTAAAGTCCAAAATATGAGAATAATGATTCAAATTTAATCTACTTTATTGGTAGGAGGGGTCTTTTAAACATATTTTGTTAGTCGCGAAAACAACCCAACTATTAGATTCAGGTTAAAAACTGCAACTCAACTTATCTAAAATAACAAATTAAATAGACCAGTTTGACGAGTATTTGACTTTGTACTATATCATCATGCAATCAATGAAAAAAAACCTCTTTCTATTTTTAGTTTCTCTCTCTAAATTATAAAGTATGGCCCTCTTCGAATTGAGTCCTATCACAAAATTCAAAAACAAAAATATATTATTAAAACTTTTCAAAATTTTCACCAGTACTAGCTAGGTAGCTATATAAAAATATTATCGTTCTAGTTGTTGGTAATGTGTACATCAAAAGATAAGATATGTATCTCTTTAATAGATGAAGACCCCATAGATTATGAGCAAGCTAGTAATATTATATTTTTGCAACAGCTGATAATCTTATCTTGCCCACCCAATCAGAATCTTTGCTGACGATGCTTGAATTTCGTAGCTTATCTAAGCTTATTTTATGTTGTATATTGTTAAAACTAAGTATATGGTGCGAATATTTATTACCCATATTTGAACTAATTCTTTAAATTGTGTCTGAAAAAAATATTAAAAAGTTGATTTAAATATAAATTCATAATAAGGAAAATCTAGTATTAATATCTCTTTGATTGAATTTAAGGGAAGAAATAGGTCGGATCAAATTAAATTTTGTTAGGTTTAGGTTGGACTTTTAAGAACATGAAAATTTAAGTCTAATTTGAACTTTGTCACAAATTTATTTTTAAATTTGAGTTTGGCTTTTTCAAAAAGTTTATATGTTAGTGTATTTAAAAGTTTATTTTATTTAAGCATATATACTTAATCAATTCATATAAATTAAAAAATTAAAAGATCAAAAATATTAAAAGTTTGTTTATATGACTTGTTTGAGTTTATCTAATAGTATAAATTTTGTGTGACTATTTATTTAAAATAATTTATGAAAATAATTTATAACATTATTTATATGTTTTTAATCTATTTCATAAGTTTTTTAAGATAATTTTTTTTTGTATTTTTAATATTCAACATAATAATAATAATAAAATTATGTATTTTTATTCAAATAAATTAGTCTAATACCTTTAAAAAAAATTTTAAAATCATAGACTTAACCTTTTTAATTAAATAAATTTATACTTTTTTTAAAAAAATAAATAGGTCATAGGCCTTGTGAGATATTGGGTCGAACTCTAGTTTAGCATGTCGTTGAAGTCTGCTCACATGATATTGTCGAAGACCTACATGATGTAGCCGAAATGTGTTCTAGTATGTAGTTGTCGAATTGAGTCTTGTGTTAATGATCCAATTGTTTAAGTTAGCTTGTACCCTAAGTTAGCTTGTAATGGGTAATTGTTAAAAACCCCATTAGTTTAGTATGTTAGGTTTTATTATAAATAACATACTAGTCTCTCATCTTAAGTATGATGTGGCAAATCCTAATTAGGGTGAGAGGGTTATTTGTTATTCTTGAGTACTTGTAATCTGTTTAAAGAGAAATTAAAGAGTAGCAGTTATAATCAATCCTTATTATTGTTCTTCTTGTTTTTTTTCCATTAACCCTAACCCTTGTGTTTCTTGATCATAGAGAAATTATTTATACTTTGTTTCAAGGTATCATTTTTTATAATAAATTGGATCGGTGAGTGTGGAGGAGATGCCTTCAACAAAGTATGGGATTGAAAAGTTCATTGGAGTGAACGACTTCGGTCTGTGGCGCTTGAAGATGAAAGCCCTACTAGTTCAGCAGGGTTGTTTGAAAGCGTTGAAGGGAGAGGCAGCGATGGACGTTACGTTAACGCAAAAAGAAAAGATGGTTATGATAGAGAAAGCCCACAACGCAATATTGTTGAGCCTTGGTGTTAAGGTTCTCTGACAGGTATCAAAGGAGACTACAAAATCAGGGTTATGGTTGAAACTTAAAAGTTTGTACATGACCAAATCTTTGGTGAATCAACTCTACCTAAAGTAAGCTTTGTATTCATTTAAAATGAGTGAAGACAAAGTGTTAGTTGAGCAGTTGGATATGTTCAAAAAGATGGTTCATGATCTTGAAAATATTGATGTGAAGATCGACGATGAAGATCAAGCATTATTGTTGTTGTGCGCTTTACTTAAAACACATGCTCACTTCAAAGAAACTCTCCTGTATGGAAGGGAGTCCCTGAGCTTTGAAGAAGTTAAATCAGTCTTGTATTCTAAGGACTTAAATGAACGAAAAGAGCATAAACCTTCGGTGGTTGGTGAAGGTTTGGTCATTAGGGGAAAATTCTTGTGAAAGGACGGTAAGTTCGACAAGAAGAAAGGTGAAAGTCACCATAAGTCTTATAGTGGCGAGGCATCTGATATTCGATGTTATCATTGTAAGAAGAAGGGCCACACAAGAAAGGTGTTCCCTGAACGCCTGAAAGATCATGGAGGTAAGGATAATGGCAACGCAACCATTGTTCAAGATGACTTCGACTCATCTGATTTCCTTGTGGTTTCAAGCACCGACTCAAGAAAAAAGTGGATTATAGATTCAAGTTGCACTTGGCACATGACTCCAAACATAGAATTGTTCGAGGAGCTATGTGATCAAGATGGTGGATCAGTGTTGTTGAGAAACAACAAAGCTTGCAAAATTGCAGGTATTGGATCTGTGAGATTCAAGCTCCATGATGAGTTAATAAGGTTATTGACTGAATTCAGGTATGTACCTGATTTAAAGAGAAATTTGATTTCTCTTAGTGAATTCGACAAGAAGGGATATGTTTTTCAAGGAGAGAAAAGTATTCTAAGAGACATGAAAGGGTCGATAGAAGTCTTGAGAGGCGTGAGTAAACAAGGCTTGTATATCCTTGAGACTGAAGTTGAATGTGGTACGACGAATGTTGCATCCACCAAACCTTTGTTGAAGACAGAAATTTGGCACATGAGATTTGGCCATGTCAGTGAAAGGGGTCTGGTCGAATTGGGGAAAAAATCTGCTTGGTGGAGACAAATTCGAAAAGCTGAAATTTTGTGAATCCTGTGTACTTGGAAAAACTTGCGGAGTGAAGTTCAACAAAGGAAAACAAAGAACACATGGATCCCTTGATTATATCCATGCTGATCTTTGGGGGCCTGCAAGGTGTCCATCACATTCAGGAGCAAGGTATTTTCTATCTATAGTTAATGATTTTTCCAGAAAGTTATGGGTATTCATCTAGAACACTAAGGATAAAAATTTTGAGAATTTCAAATGTTGGAAGACTCTGGTCGAAAATAAGACTGACAAAAAGGTCAAGAGGTTGAGAACCGACAATGGCCTTGAATTTTGCAATTAAGCATTCAACAACTTTTGTGCTGCCTCAGGTATTGCAAGGCACAAAACTACCGCAGGTACTCTACAACAAAATGGTTTGGCAGAAAGGTTTAATCAAACTACTTTGGAAAGAGTTAGATGCATGTTGACTTATGATGGGTTACAAAAGGTGTTTTAGACTGAGGCTGTTTCGACAATAACATATTTGATAAACAGATGTCTTTCGATTGTGTTAGATATGAAGACTCTTGAAGAAGTTTGGTCGGGACATCCACATAGTCTCGACAGACTGAGAGTATTTTGTTGTATGGTCTATGCTCATATTATGCAAGACAAGATCGAACCTAGAGCTCTGAAATGCATGTTTATGGGATACCTTGAAGAAGTCAAAGCTTATAGACTATGGTGGCTAGATCCAAGTCATAAGAGGTGTATCACTAGTCGAGATGTAGTTTTCAATGAAGTTGAGATGGCCTTCAAAATAACTGATGATGCAGACGAAATGCTGGAACAATGAGAGATTCTTGATGAGGTGTAGCATGTTGATGCTGAATTGTGTACCCCATACAAAGTCAAAGATGAAGCAGAAGCTGCTTTCGAAGATGAGGAGACTGATAAAGACTACCTGCTAGCAAGAGATAGGCCGAGAAGAGTCATCAAGCAACCTCAAAGACTTGGGTATGCAGATCTTATAACTTATGCCTTAATCTCTGCAAGTGAGGTTCTAGACGAAGAACCTAGAGAATATAAGAAAGTTTTGAGGAGTCGAAATAAGATTGAATGGCTGAAGGCCATAGATGATGAGATGAAATCTATTCATGATAACAATACCTGGGAACTGATCAAGAAACCTGCTGGAGCCAGGTTAGTCAGATGTAAATGGATTTTCAAAGTAAAGGAAGGAATCAAATGAATGGTGTCGAAGAGATACAAGGCAAGATTGGTCGCTAGGGGTTTCACTCAGAAAAGAAGGTGTTCACTTTAATGATGTGTTCTCTCTAATTGTGAAGCACAGGTCCATTCAAATGTTACTTGTCATAGTGGCACAGTTCGACGTTAAACTGGAACAGATGGATGTGAAGACTGCATTCTTGTATGGTGATCTAGATTAAATAATTCTGATGAGGCAACTTGAAGGGAATGTTGAAAGGGGGAAAGGAAGATTATGTGTACAAGCTAAATAGATATTTATATGGACTGAAATAATCTCCTCGACAGTGGAATAGGAGTTTCGACAAGTTCATGGCATACATAAGTTTCATTAGAAGTCAGTTTGACCACTGTGTTTACTTCAGATTTTGACTTGGTAATTCATTTGTTATTTTGTTGCTTTATATGGATGATATTCTAATAGCAAGCAACAATGTTGAAGATGTAATGAGGGTGAAGGATGAACTCAATAAGGAGTTTGAAATGAAGAATCTGGAAGTTTGTCCAGGATTCTTGGGATTGACATCCGAATAGATAGAAAGCAGTCGAAATCATGCTTATCTCAAGATGCATACCTACGGAAGATTCTCGAAAAGTTTGGTATGTTGAATTCAAACCCTGTTGTGACTCCGACAAACCCTCAATTCAAGCTAAGTATAGAACAGTGTCCCAATACTGATGTTAAAAGAGCTTATATGAATAGCATTCCATATGCTAATATAGTGGGTTCTTTTATGTATGTTATGGTTTGTACTAGACCCGACATAGCATATGCAGTAAGTCTTGTTAGCATATACATGGAGAATCCTAGAAAGGCTCACTAGCAAGCATTGAAGTGGATTCTAAGGTACATAATTGGGTCTCTGAATAGAGTCCTAATTTATGGTGGAGCCTTGGTTGAATATAATAAAGCAGCAATTGAAGGATATGTTGACTCTGATTATGCAGGTTGTATGGATTCCAGAAAATCTATTTTTGAATATGTGTTCACTATGTTTGGCACATCAATTAGTTGGAAAGCTACACTTTAGAAGGTTGTTGCCTTATCAACCATTGAAGCGGAATATATCGCCCTCACTGAAGTTGTGAAAGAAGCATTGTGGCTTGGATGTTTTGCAAAGGAGCTGAAACTTCAAGGTCGAAGTATCATTGTTAAATGTGATATTCAAAGTGCAATAGACCTGTCGAAGAACTCATCCTATCATGAGCGAACCAAGCACATTGGTGTGAGGCTGCATTTCATCAGAGAGGTAATTAAGCATGGAGAAGTTCAAGTGCTGAAGGTTTTGAAAGATCAGAATGTTGTTGATATGATCACCAAGACGTTGTCCAGTTGTAAGTTTTTCCACTGTATGCAGTTGATAAAGTTGCATGAAGAAAACTAGTTTGTTTCTTGATGTTATAGAGTTATATCTAAGGTGGATATTTGTGAGATATTAGGCCGAACTCTAGTTTAGCATGTCGTCGAAGTCTGCTCACATGCTGTTGTCGAAGACCTACATGCTGTAGTCGAAATGTGTTATAGTATGTAGTTTTCGAATTGGGCCTTGTGTTAAGGATCCAATTGTTTAAGTTAGTTGTGAAAGAAGAATTGTGGCTTGAAGGTTTTGCAAAGGAGCTGAAACTTCAAGGTCGAAGTATCACTGTTAAATGTGATAATCAAAGTGCAATACACCTGTCGAAGAATTCAACCTATCTTGAGCAAACCAAGCACATTGGTGTAAGGCTGCATTTCGTCAGAGGGGTAATCAAGTGTGAAGAATTTCAAGTGTTGAAGGTTTCGACATATCAAAATATTGTAGATATGATCACCAAGACGTTGCCCAGTTGCAAGTTTTTCCACTATATGCAGTTGATAAAGATGCATGAAGAAAACTAGTTCGTTTCTTGATGTTATAGAGTTAGATCCAAAGTGATTATTTGTGAGATATTGGGTCGAACTCTAGTTTAGCATGTGTACTCACATGTTGTTGTCAAAGATCTACATACTATAGTCAAAATGTATTCTAGTATGTAGTTGTCAAATTGGGCCTTGTGTTAAGGATCCAATTGTTTAAGTTAGCTTGTATCCTAAGTTAGCTTGTAATGGATAATTGATAAAAAGCATATTAGTTTAGTATGTTAGGTTTTATTATAAATAGCATACTAGTCTCTAATCTTAAGTGTCGTGTGACAAATCCTAATTAGGGTGAGAGGGTTATTTGTTATTCTCGAGTACTTGTAGTTTGTTTAAAGAGAAAGTCAAGAATAACAGTTATACCCAATCCTTGTTGTTGTTCTTTCATTTTTTTCCATTAACTCTAACCCTTGTGTGTTTCTTGATCATAAATAAATTATTTATACTTTGTTTTAAGGTATTGATTTTCACAACAGGCCTATATTAATTGGCATGCACCATTCTAAACCCTAGATGAACTAATAAATATGAAGGCTGCGAATTTTTTATTTATTTGAGTTATACTAAATTTTGACTCGTGCGATGAGATGCACAAGTATTTCAAAATTAAGAATTATAATATTTATTAAAAGTTGATATTTAATTTATTATTAATATGTTAAAATATATTATTAGTGTTAACTTATAATAATTACATCACATAAAAAAATTATTAACATTATTCTCTAATATAATTTTATTTTTTATTTATCATAAAAATTGAATCATTCTTAATTTTATTAATATAATGATAACGTAAAAATGTATCGTATATTCCGACCTGATTCACATGCTATTTAGTGTCTTTTTATTATACTTTCATAGATTTATGTCGTATTTTGTCTTGTTTTCAGGTGCATAGCTTCATAAGAGCCTTTCACGAAGAAATGAAGTGAAAAGAGTGAAAAAGGAAGATTTTAGTGTTTATTACACACATGACGTTCTACATGGTGTTGGCCATAGAGGGAGCCATGAGGTGTAGGCCTTCTCCCACGTCTCAATGGTCATGAGACAAAGTCATGTTCACTTTGTGAATATGACGGTCGTCAAGGGTAAATAGCGGATGCCATCTTTAATTTTCGTGGACCAGTCAAGGACGGTTGGGGAATGAAGCCATGACTAGAGATTTTCTCTCCCACGATTTTTGAAGGCTCAACTTGGCTCCCAAGGAAATGTATCACTATAAATAGGACTTAGTTTTCATTTTCTAGGCATGCAAGCTTAGTACAACTTAGGCCACAAATTTATATTCTGAAACCGTTAACTCTTCACATTGGGGAATTATCGCATTGTTCTTGTATTCAGTTTGGATCAATTTATTTTATAGCTTTTAACCCTACTGCCATTTACTTTCCGTCGAAGTTTATTTCCTGTATCAGATTCAAGCTTTCGATTGGAGCAAGTTCTTAATATATTCCATATTATTTACTTTATTTTATCGCACTGCCTTAGTTTATTTATTTTCCATCGCACTGCTTTATTTTATTTACCTTCATTGCACCGCCTACTTTATCGCCTTGCCTAACATTATTTACTTTCATTGGAACCATTTTATTTTAAAATCACTTATTATGTTTAATTCCTTTTTACAAAAATCAAAATATTTACCGTAACCCACTACTAAAGTTACTCTGTTTTCCTGCGGATTTTGACAAAATTTCCGCAGGTTTCCTATTATTTTTCCTACGATTATTCGTCTCCTGCTAAAACCTCCGTAGGTAATTAACATAGCAGGTAAAGTCGCAGGAAATAGTCGCAGGAAGAAGTCGCAGGAAAATGTCGTAGTAAAAAGTTGCAGGGCAAAGTCGCAAGTAAAACAGCTAAATTCGCAGGTAATACCGCAGGTAATTATAACGTTTGCAGGAAAAGTCACAGCAAACTGAAATAATATCATTAATTTTGTAGGTAGTTTCTCTCTCATGTTTTTAATTTTTATTATTAATTGTGTTTAATTCATATTTAAAATAATATAATTAATGTATTTAATAATAATATAAAAATAAAAATCTAATTTGAATAAGTAAATGCAACACTAATCACATTCAAATTTTTAAAGTCAATAACAAGTATTTCTAGAGTTACATTACTAAAAATGACATAATCAAGTTACTAATAATCACTTCTACAACCAAATTAATAAGAAAAAACAATGCAACAAAGATAAAGGCAGTAGCAACCATATGCCAAGGTATCATGTATCTCTGGTGCATGACCTCCATACTTGTGAGAGTCTTCGCTAGCCTTGCTCATCATCAAATTCAAGCCATGATTGATCTTACCTCGTGACACATCTGAGTTAAAACTAGTATCTAATGATCCAAGTGACATGATACTAAGATCCAGTGGCAAGTTCAAATCATTGAAATAACTTCCTAAACTCTTAATGGAGGTGATTGAAGCATCCAACAACTGAAAATCATCATACAACTAGTATTAAAAATACATAGAAACATTTCATCGAACATTTATAGTGCAATAAAGAATTTCTGTAAAAACTACACACCTAGACATTCCATCAAACATTTAGAGTGCAATAAAGGAATTCCAAAAAACATATCAAAAACACATTGAGACATTTCATCAAACATTTAGAGTGCATCAAAGTAAAGGCTTCTATTCAATTAATAAGAAATACAACAAATTCAGCAACATGTATGCATAGAATATCAAGATGTTCAAACAAAAGCAAAAAGTATTGTCAGTTTATTACCTTTGATTGAGAATCTAATCAAGTGGCGATAGAACGACAAAATTCGGTTCCCGTTTTGTGGTAACTGGACGAGTTTACTACGTGGGGCTTCTTTAAAGAGTAGCTAGCTATGTTTTCACCTTCCTACAGCTCATAGAAATCCCAAATATAATTCTGAGGGGGAAAAATGGAACAGACAAGTCATAAGCTACTTCAAGCAAAGTTATTCCCATTTTCTTGGGGTAGTTTAGTAAAATGGAAAAGACAATTTGTTTAAAATTTTTTTTTCTTTTACTCCAAAATTTTTGGATAATAAATCAATATTTTTATTTTATTTTATCATCTTTTACATTATAAAATTGAATTGAAAATTAATAAATTGATCTCTAGTATGATAATCTAGTTATTTCATTAAAATATTTTAATACACAAAATGAATAAAAGCCTTTTTATATAAAATAACAAAATTGAAAGGATTATATATAAATTGATCTCTAGTATAATAAAAGGATTATTTTATTAAAAGGATCAATTGATCTCTAGTTTAATAAAAGTCTTTTTATCATCTTTTAAATTATAAAATTGAATTAAAAATTAATAAATTGATCTCTAGTATAATAATCTAGTTATTTCATCAAAATATTTTAATACACAAAATGAATAAAAGCCTTTTTATATAAAATAACAAAATTTGATGAAATAACAAAATTGAAAATATTTTTATATTATATATATTTTATTAAAAGGATTATATATAATATAAAAATATATGTTATCAATTAATTAAGTAAATGGATTATTTTATTGTCTTTTTAAATTTTAAATTAAAAAAAAAATTATAAGTTGAAGGATTACACATCAATTGTATCATAAACTTATATTTTAATTTTTCTAATTTTTACTACAATAAAAAAATATTAAATAAATAATTTTTCTTTAAGAAATAACTAAAAAAACTCAATTAATATTATAAAACCTTTTTAAGAAAAACAAAAATTTAATATAAAATTAAAAAATTTCTGAACAACATATTTTGGAATCAATATTTATTTTATAATTTTATTTATTAATCGTAAAAATATAATAAAAATTAAAATAAATTAAATAATTCGCAGCAAAAGTTGCAGAAAAATTTACAGCAAATTCCGCAGCAAATCTCGCAGCAATTCCTGCGATATTACCGGAGACTATTGTGGTTTCAATAGATAATTAATTCCTGCGAGTTCGCAGACAATTCTGCAGGAAATTTATTTTTTAATTTTAATTCTAAAATTGCAGTTAAAATCTCAGAAATTTCTGCGAGATTTGCTGCTACCACGTTTTTCGCAGGAAATGATGTTTCACAATATAGAAGCGCAGGGAAAATTGCAGGTATTTCTGCGAAACATTTTTCGCAGGTAAACTGTGTATATCTAGTAGTGACCATGTCCAGCTAAATTATTAGTGCTTGAATGTGAGGACCGTCATTTCGACGGTACTCCATATGTTGTTTCTTTAGGATTTCTATTCGGATTGTTTTGATTTTAATACAATTTTCTTGTGTTTAACTTGATCGTTTACTACGAAAGTAGAACCGTGACCATGTCAGGTAAGATTGAAAGTTGTCTGACACTTAAGATTAAAATTTATTTTTTCTTGGTTAAAAAACACTTTGTTAATTAATTAGGAGAGTTTAATATTTCTAGAAGTTAAATTTTCCAATAAAGATTACTTTCCAACTGAGTCAAAGAGGCGATTAAATTTATTTTAAAAAAAAGATTTTTTACTTTAACGCAATACGCGACCGGTGCAACGTGGGCGACTGGTATAGATTAGAGATTAAATTTGGTTCTGAAAAATTGAAAGTGATGGTTCCTTTTTAATTAATTGTTTTTCAAGAAAGAAAACATTGTCTCATAGGTAGTTCTGATTAGAAAGAATAGGAGTACTGTTGGTTGATGAGAGCCACATTCCAGTATTATATCTTTGAAAAACTTTATTCTTTTTATTCTGTTCCCATTATAAACCTTTTTTTTATTTCTGCCTTAGATAAACACCGTAATAATAGTTAATAATTTATTGACCATTAGATTTGTGTGGGTTCGACAACCTTTTATATTACTCTGACGTACTCTGTATACTTGCGGAAAACACACATCATAAAATAACACAAAATTTATAATATTTTTGAGGCTAAAAATATAACTTATATATTTATATAAATTTTTTTCATTCAATGAAACATATATGAATTTCGTGTTATTTCATGTAACTTGCTTTTTGTTTAGTTTTAAGAATCTTCAAAACATAATAACAATATAATTGTAGTTAGATATAAGCACATTAATAGTTCAACATTATTAATTTACTTAAAAGAAAATTTTAAGTTTTTTATCAATCAAATATTTCATTTTTTAATTATTTAAATTTTCTACCTGTTATATTAAGATTATCATCATTTGTATAAAATTTTAAAATTTAAATATTAAAAAAACTACTTAGTTTTTTGAATGATAAAAAATATACCATACCAAACAAAAATAAATAAATAAATAAACAATTATATTTTAAACCACTTATCTGTAACTCTTTTTACCTCTTAACATGTTTCATAAAATTTACTGCACATGTCTTTAATATTCTTGAGCATAAAAGAATATACTTTTCTATTCTTATTAAAACATCCACTTTTTACACCATCACTATCATATTTTTCCTTTAACATTCTTCAAATAATAAAATCTAAAATAAAAATAGATTATCTTATTTCTCAACCTAAAATTTATAAAATAAATTAATAATAATTGTATTTTTGTTAGTTTTGTTTTTGTTTCTTTCAAAAACACTAATTAAAGTTTTTGTGTTCGAGAAGTGTTATAGTCCTAAGTGTACATGATCTTTAATTTTTATTAAAATTGAAGGATAAAAAGAAATTAAAGCTTGTGTCGAAATGCGTATTGATTATGGAAAAATATTTGAACTTGCTTTAGCGATTTTTTACTGTTCAATAGTCTTCTTGGCAAAATTTTGGTGGTTTTTACTAATGAAAAATTAAGACATAATAACAAACTAATACGTAGGGGATATATATTTTTTCATACTTGTAGGAACCTTGAGGATCAACAATAAATATAAATGACAAATCGAACAAATAAAAGTTAAAAAAAACACTGATAATTTCACTATAAAAAAAATTGTCTCTAGCCACGCAATATAATGACGTGAAAATTACCTGACAAAAAAAAAGAGTTGCAACGTGATAATCACGTGGCTACATTATTTTATTATTAAAAAATTGAAACTGCTGCAAATATATTGAGAAAATAGGAAGAAAAAAAAATTAATCAAAATATTATGACATGGTAATCACGTTGCAACTTTAAAAGTAGTATAAAAAAATAAAAGTAATCAGTCGTATAGAGGTTAGCAGATGGGAGAAATTTAAAAAATTTCAAAATTTAAGTTGTGACTTGAATATCATGTCGCAATATGAAATAAAAAAAAAAAAGAAAACCTTATGATTCCCATGTTGATTTGATGGGAGGGATTAACTAACACATTAATTTGTGTCACGATTCTCACATCGCAACCCACATGACTGTTGGAATGTTGAGACGTGAATTTCACTTCGCTAAGCTGTGACGTGAAATTCAGTCGCTGATTATTCTATATAAGTTTCAATTTTCTCTCTCTTGTCCATACCTGTTTGCTTATTTTCAGAATTCTTTTCATCTTATCCATTTTTCTTTCTTTGCAAAAAAAAAAATTTCTTCTTCATTTCAAAATAAATTACTTGTTCATCTTCAATTCATCTTTAAATTTTATTCCTCCATATTATCCATCTCAAAAGGTATTTTGATATAGTTTAATTTTTTATTTTTTATTTGTTAAATATTGTGTTGACTTTTTAATTTTAAATAAATAACATTGTTAATTTTTTCTTCAAGATTCATCAAAAGATCTATTGGATTGTTGGTTTTTCAACATTCATCAAGAATCAAAGGTTCAAGATTGAAGCATTTCTTTCTTATCTTCATTGAGATATTTAAAAATTTAATATTTATTTTTTCATATTTAAATAAATTTATTGGTTATTGGTTGTTGGTTGTTGTTAATGCAAATTACAACGTAGGATAATTTTTTGTAAACATAGTTTTATTTAAAATGAATATATAGTAAATCTAAAATTAATTTATTAATATAATTAAATAGAATTATAAAAAAAAATAGAACTTATTTATAATAATATATTTTAATAATATATTATTCTGTTTATTTTTTTAACTAAATATTATTTTTCATAATATATTATAAAAAATATGTTTTTTGCATAATATTATTTTTCATAATATATTAATTTTTGAATTACATTATATTATATTTTAAATAAAAACATGATTAAAAAAAAATATATATTATATTATATTTTATTGTAATATATTATTTTTTATTTTATATTTTTATTATATTATATTTTGTAGAGATAATAATTTTTATGATATATCATAATTTTTATTATATTATAATTTTCATAATATATTACTAAAACGTATTTTTTTCAGAATATTATTTTCATAATATAGTATTTATCTAAATATATTATATTATATTTTAAATAAAAACATAATAAAAAATTGAATATATTATATTATATTTTAAATAAATACAAAATATATTTTTATAATAATTATTTTTTTGTAATATATTGTTTTTTATATTATATTTTTACTATATTATAATATATATATATATATATATATATATATATATATATATATATATATATATATATATATATATATATATATATGTCTGTGTGTGTGCGCGTGTGCGTGTGTGTAAATATATATATATATATATATATATATATATATATATATATATATATATATATATATATATATATATATATATATATATATATATATATATATATATATATATATATATATATATATATATATATATATATATATATATATATATATATATATATATATATATATATATATATATATATATGTTGAAAACAAAATAAAATAGAATATAGTTATATTTTATGTATATTAAAAGAATAATATGTTAATTATAAACAAAATGATGTGAAATATTTTTTTTAAACATAATAATTTTTATAAAGTGTTATACATATTATGTTATGTATATATTTTTCTCAAAATGTCAATATATCATTTCTTTAAATGTTGAAATATTTATTATATGTATTATATATGATATGTTATGTTATATGTTTATTAAATGTTTAGTTAAAACAAAAACAAAATATTTAAGTTTATCTTAAAGAATTTATTATATAAGTTTATAAAAATAAAATATGTTATATTAATAATGTTATATGAAAATCACGTGGCAACCTTCTTACACCTTTCTGCCAACTTTGCTACTGCTGAATTATAGCAGGTAAAGCTGAAAATTCTATGGAGACTGTTGCGATGTGATTTTCACGTGGCAAATTATAGGTGTAGTAAGAAGAGTGCTTACCACCTTAACACTTTCCATTTTGAATCTTTACATCACTCTTTTGATATAATATTCTCGTGACATCCAAAGTTTCTTCTCTTTTCTGTCACAGATGATTCTAATACCAAGAATCTGTTTTGGCGCTCCCATGTCTTTCATGGAAAATGACGCTCCTAATTGCTTCTTTAACCTGTTAATGTTAGAAATACTTTTCCCTACAATAAGCATATCATCAACATATAACAACAGGATAATGAAGTCATCGCTAGAATTTTTTTTAACAAAGACATAATAATCTGAACTCTTATGGTATTCTTGATCACACATAACAAACTCAAACTTCTTGTACCACTGCCTTGGAGCTTGCTTCAACCCATATAAACTCTTTCTAAATCTACACACATGATCTTATTTGCCTTTAACTTGAAAACCATCGGGTTGTTTCATGTAGATATCTTCCTCTAAATCGCCATGAAAGAAAGTCATTTTCACATCCATTTGCTAAACCTATAAATCAAGAGTAGCAGCCAAACTCAAGGCGGTTCTAATTGATGACATTGAAGGTGAGAAAAAATACACAAGTAGGGGGTTGAATTGTGTATGCCCAAAAATATTTTTGCACTTCTGAATCTGAAACATCATATTCTGAACCAAGTTCAAAGTCTGATAACATAGTGAGTAATGGCAGTGAAAAGTTTACTTCCTTTTCTTAACCCTATTTCAGAATCTAAGGTGCCAAGCTCAGATTCTGATACAAGTAAGTGACTGAATCAGATTAGAGTCTAACTTAAGAGTTTGTTGCACATCGAAATATAAACATATTAGTAAATAAAGAGACACAAAATATATCCTGGTTCCTCTCAAGTGAGAATTGTCCATTTTCCTTGCAGCACAAGAGCTTTTAACGATATTAAACAAATTACAATTGCTTAAGTCAGCAACTCAAGACTTCCTGCTTAAACCCACGATTCAAGACTTCCTACTCAATCACACCAGATTGAGACCTCCTGCTCAAGCCCTCGAGCATGAGACTTTCTTGCATAAAAAACCTTTTCAAGACTTCTTGCTTAATCTATCCAGATCGATACTTCCTACTCTGCCCGAAAGCATGAGACTTCAATACTCAGTCACACTAACCAAGTCTTCCTGCTTTGTCCGCAAGCATGAGACTTCAATGCTCGATCTATCTAGAATGAGACTTACTTTGAGTAGAGAGGCTAGAGTATTCAAATTCTCTTAAGCAGATATACAAAGGTTTACAATCTTGAGTAGAATATGAATGATTTGATCCCGAGTGTAGAAATCCATTCTTCTTATCTCCTTTCACAAATTTCCTTCTTGTTGTGCCTTCTTATTCTGTTGATCATATTCACATATTCTTCTTTATAATATATGTGAATATGTTTCACTCTACTCTCACACACTTAACCCTTTTTCTTTTTAAGTGTTTTTCTCTCAACTGTGTTTTCTGTGCAACACAGTTTCTCTCAACCCATTTATGTGAACTGGTATCACATCCTTGTGAATATAGCTACACATTCTTCAACTCACATTCATTCTCAGTTGAGAGATCTCTAGAGTAAGAGCTTGTAAATGTTTTTAATCGTTTTTCTTTAAATAGATGTCAATAATAGATTTGTTGAAGATTGAAACTACTCATGGTACAAGTAGCCATTGAAGGTCTTTAGCCAGTGTACAATATAGTGAGCTAAAAACTCAGCTAGCATAAAGATGCTGGGAGTAGCATAACAGATTTCAAAACAGTTGGAGAGAGAAGATCCTAACAACATTACTTTATGTTGATTAGACATAAAGTAGTGTACCATTGTTACATGATCTTCTTTAGATAACTTCTGACTAGAGGCTTCTTATAGTTGTTTGTTGAAGCTTGCTAGTACATTAAGGACTTCTATAAGATTTCCAAGCCCCTAACTGGAGTATTGACGAAAGATGCTAAATTTAACTTTGATAGTGATTTCCTTGAAGCCTTTTCGGACTTGAAAAATGCTTTGATCTCCGCTCCCATAATGTAGCCCCCGAATTGGGGCACTCCTGCAACGGAGAAATATGTGAGTGTAAGTTATTGATTAACTTAACTCAAATCTCAAGATTTATCACCACACTTTTATTTTATCCAACAGGAAAGGGAAAAGAGCAAACAAAACCTAAACAAGTTCTAAAACAAGAAAAAATGAACAGAGAACGGGTAATGGGTTGGTTATGCTAAGGGAAGGTGTTAGCACCCAAAACGTCTATAGTACTCTATAGGAGCTCTTTGAAATATTTTTGCTTTTTAGTTTGAAAAGGTTTGTTTGAAATGAGATTGAAGAGATGAGAGCAGAAGTATTTTTTAGATTTTTGTGTCTGAAGAGATTTCTTGAGCCTCATGTCTACGTACCTACAAAATAAAATATAGGATCAAAACATCATAGTTCATGGTACAAATAACAAAATTTGTTTGTTATGATTGATTTTAAACGTAAAGACAAGTCGTCCTTTTAAGGAGAAAACTACGACTAGTCACCCACAAGTATAAGAAAACATTTGCATCACTTTAAGATGGAGGATTTTGCATAGATTAAAATCAACAAGTCTATCACTCAACATCTAAGTGGAAAATGTCAACATCTTAAATACTATGGGGAATAGGAGAATTACATCTCAACTATGAAAATGACTCATGTCTAAACGTTTTGAAAGGTTTTAAATGAAAAAGTGCACAAAGGCACAAAACGTTTGAATGAGTTTATTGTATTTTTTAAGTCTTTTTAAAATTAGTTAAAGTGTGATTAACATTAATTGACATTTATTAAAGAAAGAAAATTTTGAAAATCACTTGACAAAAGTCAAGATTTTTTAGGAAAGAGGTTTAATTCTGAAAACAAGAAGGGTTTGAAAAAGAGAGAAGATTTTGAAAATTGAAAAAGGGGTGGAGAAGAAGTGACTACCTTAAAATACAAAATAAAAGCTAGAGATGGGAAGATCTAACCACACAAGGAGCTAACACTCGACAAGAAGTCAACATAAGCAATCCTCTTCCTTTTGGATTTAAACCACAAGCATAATATCCAGATGAAATAAAGCATCTGAGGAAATCCCAATTTAAGCCATAGAAAAATCAAAGCAAGGTCCTTTCAAGGGTTAAAAAGCTAATTATGAGAGTCATGTATCAGATGATTTTCATAATGGAAAAGTATCGACATCTGCACACAGAAAAATCCCAAACAAACAGACAAAAGTAACACCAAGGTCCAAGGTCTCAAATTTCTAAGAGTATAGGGAAAGGACCCTAGAGCTAAGTCCAGAGTCTAAGGTCTAAGAGTAAGGTCATAACAGTCCGGATTTAAGAGCCAAGTGTTTTAGTGTTTAAGTATTTGTTAATGTCTTAAGAGAAGTATGATCTAAGTGGACAAAGAGAAAAAAAAGAAAAAGCACAAATAAAGGTCCAAATGGACAAAGAGAAAATAAGATGATAATAATATGAAATGCTAAATGTAAAGGCATAAAAAAATGACAAGAAAGTAAAGAGAGAAAATTAAATGACACAAAGTAAAGTTAGTGCAATTATAGTTAGTAAGTTAATGTTAATGATGAAGAATATTTGGTCGTTTTTCAGAGAATACTCGATTAATCAACCATAAGCATGAGAACATAAACCTATACATCATTAAGGGAAGGGCTCCAACTCAAATAAAATCGATGAGCATGCCAACTAACTCCCTTAATGACAAATAAACAATCTACCTCACACCACACTATGGCAAATATGAGATTGATAACTCACTTGCAAAAAGAACTCAATTTCGATTTAGGGACAATTTAGCGCTATGTTAAGCAATCGTAATCGGACTTATGTATAAGCCATGACTACCTAAGGTCGGTCAATAACAATGTTTGTGTCAACACAAGTTAGAGAAATGACATGTAGATCATTCTCTTAAAACTTACCACACTAAAAGAAAAGAGGTAGCAGTCTCATCTTGATCAAAAACTTTAGAAGAAAAAGTTCCATGATATGTAAGATTTTTATTGACCAAAAGAAAAGAGAACAAGAGGGGAAGAGAAGCCAAATTGAACCATAATATTTGAATCATTCCATATTCAAGTTCCATCACTCTTCTTGGTGGATTAAGGTACTAAACCTATCTCTAATTCAAAGCACCTAAAATGAATCAAATTATTCACTTAAAGATAGATTTGAACTAATGAAGGTTTATCCAACCTCAAACACCCAAAGTCCATGGAATTTGAAGAGAAATTTGATCAACAAACATCAAAGTTCAAGGAAAAATAAAAGGAAATGGAAGAAGGAAGAAGAAACCAAAACAAGCCAAAAACAACATTCTGACTCGTGTTAATCGATTAACAGTATATGGTTAATTGATTAACACTGCTAATTTGCAAAAAAAAGTATTAAATGATTGAATCATTTCTTCAAACACCTCATGATCATGAATGCAATTGAGCACGAAAATTCCATTAAATCAAGAGAAAATAACACCAATGGAGTCATAAAATGTTGCTCAAAGAAATCAAGTAACAAGAATCAACAAAGGATCACATTGTGGAAGATGAATCAAACACAACAATGGTGGAACAAGAGTTTACCTCTTCCAAATATGAAAATGCTTCAAATCAACTTCAAGAACCACACTCCAAAGCTTTGATTTGCAGAACTTGATGTTGATGAAGTGTTTTGATGGAGGTTTAACTCAAAGGTTATTAAGCTTCAATGAAAAGCTTACTAACTTTTAATGGAAGAAAGAACTTTGGTGAATTTGGGTAGATGAAGAAAATTGAGAATGAAGAAGAATTTTGACAAGATGAATTTGGCTATCAAAAGCTTGAAGAATGAATGAAATGAGGGTTCTATTTATAGAGTTTAGGCTTAGGAATTTTGGTGGTTTGAAATTTGGTTTGGAATTTAATGTAGGTTTGGAAATTGGATTAGAAGCAAAATAAAAGATCAAATGGTGATTAAATAAGGGTGTATGGTGGAAATAATTGGGATTGTGTAGGGGAATCATTTTTGTGATGATTTTGTATGATCTAGAATATTCCACATGAGGTCATATTTGAAAATTGGTGCCAAAATGCTGCAGAATTTGAAAATTCTATTTTTAGCTAAAAAATGCACGTGTTAATCGATTAACCTCAGGATGTTAGTCGATTAACACAGTGAAGAAATGAGAAAAATGGATTTTTGATGTGCTGTCTTGGCTCTGGCTCAATTCTTTTAACTTGTCAAAAAAAGGCATGGAAATAAACACATGAACCTTAGAGCCTCTTGAGTAATAAACAATCAAATCTTGGGAAAATCTTGATCAAATGATTATGAATTATTTGCATACCAATTTTTACTTTATTCAGAAAAATTTCATTCAAGCTGAGGAACTAGTGTATGATGTTCTTGATTTAAACTTCTCCCTGAAAAGTTAGTAAAGGAAAAACAAATATATTTTTTGGATTTTGATTAGGGTTAGTAAATATAAACAATTAAATAAAAACAAGAAACACATAGGTGCTTGGTTATCTCCCTCGGAAGCAAACCTATAGAGGAGGATAAGGGAACTAAAGTTTGTGATCTTGTTTGTGATGCAAGATGTAAATGACATGTGGGATCTTAGGGGTAAAAACTAGGGTATTACGGCTCCTTTTGAGATCGTGTTTGACAATAGAGACTATGTTGTAGATACGTTATTGAGTCAAAAAAAGGACAATAAAATGCATGCCATTTATTATGCTAGTAGTACTTTGGATGAGGCGCAAATCAATGTTGTGACCACTGAAAAATAACTAGTAGCCATTGTCTTTGCCATGGATAAATTTTGCTCATACCTTGTAGGGTCGAATATAATTGTCTACACAGACCATGCAACCATTAGGTATCTCTTAAGAAAAAAAGATGCCAGGTCTAAGCTCATTAGATGGATCTTGGTACTACAAGAGTTCGATATTGAGATTAGGGATAAGAAAGGGACGAAGAATATGGTCGCCGATCACTTGTCTAGGAAGACCGATTCGATAGAGGATGAGTTACCTCTGCATTACTCCTTCACTACTAAAAATAATACTTTTATGAAGAAGGTTTCACCTCGAACATGCCAAAACCCGAGCTTATAGGTCCTAGGAGCGACAAGTTTAATTTTTTTTAAAACAACTTTTTCTCTCGGTTATATATAAAGTCGAGATAACATAGTAATAAGTGAGTGCCAACTCTTCTGGAAAAAATATTAAACATAATATCTTGATGTTTTTTAAAAACCAAGGTAATATTATTATCAAGGAACACACTTCGAATCTCAATAACTGCATTTACGGTTTTTTTCAGTGATTTCTCACTTGGCACCTTCCAATCTTCCCTTTTTTCTTAATTAATTTTTTTTCTTCATTTTTTCTTTGTAATTAGTAATTCTCAATTTTTTGTTATCAATAAAAACGAATACGCAATAATATGAAAGGAAATATTTCATTGATTAAAGATAGGAAAATAAATAACTATTCCACATATTCAAATTTTTTACTTCATTCAACTTCAATAGTATCGCTATTAACTATCCCTAACTTAGAGAAAAGTTTAGGAAGAACTCTTCCATATGATGTGAGGAAAGTCATTTCATTCATGGAGATGATTATCATTTCTTTTAAGTAATTAAAAATGGTAAGAGGAAGATTAACTATGATTTTTTTAGTAAGGAATAACAAGAGATGTTTGTCATTTCAAGTAAGCGTTTCTAGTTCTTTCTCTCTTGGACGGACATTTGACAATAAATGTTGATACAAAACTTTTCCAATTGGTCGTAGACTAGTAGAATTGTTAAGATTACCGTTGGTTGCATAAATTAGGTGAAGGTGGTTTTTATAGACATTGTTGAATCTATAATGTTCAACACAAACACCTTCCTCTTCATATTTTATTGTCTGAGCCATAAGTGACTGAGTAATTATGACAGCAGGGTCATTGAAATAGTACTAGATTGACTCAGCATCATGACCAGATGGCCCAAATGAAGCATTTAACCCAGAACTCTTTACCAAGATTAATGTAGACGAGTCCATTAAGAATGTCAAAATAATCGTTCAAATTTTGTTTGCAAATGATTTTCCTTAGATCATAACCTTTGTCTTTCAAATCATCAAAATCAACAAACTTTTCATTGATTATGAATAAAAGATTTTCATATAAGGTTGTTGCAGACATTTTTGAAGAAAATAAAATACTTTGAAACTAGGTTTGAAGACACAAAGAGTTGGAAATGAGACGTCGAATAAAGGAGTAATGTTTAAATAATGTGGAGATGAGAATAAGAATTGAAACTATCAGAGAAGCTAAAACTCCTTGAAAATCCAAAAGATGCATTACATTTTTGAATATGGATGATCATTGCTACTCTAGTGGATATGATTCCAATGCGCGTCATGATTTTTTTAGATATATAAATCACATGTTACCTCGGTTTTTTAAAAAACTCCGAGGGGAAAAACAATTAGGAAACTATTTTTATTTATTATAATTTTTTGTAAACTAAAGAATATATCCCGTCGGTTTCCCTAAAAGATGAGGTATAAGATATATAAAATTTTACTATAAAAGCACTCGTTAGACAGATTTTACCATATTCCTAACTTATATGTAGCCGCTCCAAACTCGTTAGAAGTAGAAATCATATCATTATTTTGGGATTTATCTCATAAAAATGATTGATGTTGTTGTTGTTGTATTTAGAAGCTTGTAAAATTTATCTATGATGGATTGCAAGTGCAGAAAAATATGTTTTCAATAGAAGATACGTTCAATGTTGGGATCCGATAAATCTTTTAGAAATTGGATGCATGCAATATTTGGACTAGATAACTTCTTACATGAAAATTCTGCTTTTGCTGTATTTTTTTTTTCAATATTCTGTGTAAACAATGTAATTAAAAAAAAACATGTTCACCTCGGTTTTCATAGAAACCGAGGGGATAACTTAGCATTCTTAAACAAATATTTTTTGTTCATTTTAAGATTATCAATGCTTAAAAAACTACCACTGCTGATCTGCGTGATTACTAAAAAGTTCCTATTATAAAGGCTTTCTGATATCTATAATTGATAAAGGAAACTCATGAAGCGATTGAAACTATCTACGTCCTCCACTTTAACTTTTTCCATTAGCGATGGATTGAAAGTACAGAAAATTATCTGGGTTTAAGGTCCGTGTTCTTAAATAATCATATAATTTAATATTTATTTTATTTAGCTAACATTTTTTTGTCATCAGAAACAAATGAATGCAAAAGCAATAGAAAATATATTGCATTCAACATTTGTTCTTCCTCAAGATCAACGAAACGAGGACCCCCAATATTTTCTCTTCTCCAAGATATCCCGCATTTGTTCTTCACCGACATCAATGACAATGAAGAACAACATTTTCACTATTGTGAAAAAGAATGTCTTGAAACAAAGTATAAACGGTTTCTTTATTATCAAGAAACACACAAGGGTTAGGGTTAATAGAAAAATAAGAAGAAGAAGAAGAACAAGTATTGGTTATAACTAATATTCTTTACTTTCTCTTTAAATCAGATTACAAGTACTAAAGAATAACAAATAACCCTCTCGCCCTATTTAGGATTTGCCACACTTAAGATGAGAGACTAGTATGTTATTTATAATAAAACCTAACATACTAAACTAATGGGCTTTTTAACAATTAACCATTACAAGCTAACTTAAACAATTTGACATAACAAACATGCCCAATTCGACAACTACGAACTAGAACACATTTTGACTACAACATGTAGTTCTTCGACAACAACATGTAAGCAGACTTCGAAGACATGCTAAACCTCTATCGACAATACTAGAGTTCAATCCAATATATCACAAATCTCCACCTTGGAACAAACTTTATAACCTCAAGAAATAAACTAGCTTTCTCCATGCAACTTTATCAATTATATACAGTGGAAAAACTTGCAACTGAACAATGTCTTTGTGATCATACCAGCAACATTATGATCTATCAAAACCTTCAGCATTTGGACTTCTCAACGCTTGATTACCCCTCTGACAAAATGCAACCTCATATTGATGTGCTTGGTTCGCTCATGATAGGATGAATTCTTTGACATGTGTATTTCACTTTGACTATCACACTTAACAGTGATAACTCGACCTTGAAGTTTCAGCTCCTTTGAAAAACCTTCAAGCCACAATGCTTCTTTCACATCTTCAGTTAGTGCGATATATTCTACTTTAGTGGTTGATAAGGCAAAAACCTTATGAAGTATTATTGTCCAACTTATTGTTGTGCCAAACATAGTTAACACATATCCAGAATTAGATTTTTTGGAATCCATACAACCTACATAATCAGGGCCGACATATCCTTAGATTAATGCTTTACTATCTTCACCCAAGGCTCCACCATAAATTAGGACTATGTTCAATGACCCATTTATGTACCTTAGAGTCCACTTCAATGCTTTCCATTGAGCCTTTCCAGGATTCGCCATGTACCTGCTTACAAGACTTACTACATATGCTATGTCAGGTCTAGTACAAACCATAACATACATCAAAGAACCCACTATATTAGCATATGGAATACTATTCATATAAGCTCTTTCGACATCATTACTGAGACACTAATCTATACTCAGCTTAAATTGAGGGTTTGTTGGAGTCATAACAGGTTTTGGATTTGACATACCATACTTTTTGAGAATCTTCCGTAAGTATGCCTCTTGAGATAAGCATAATTTCGAACACTTTCTATCTCTTCGGATGTCAATCCTAAGAATCCTAGATGCAGCTCCCAGATCCTTCATGTTGAACACCTTATTGAGTTCAACCTTCACCTTCATTACATCTTCGACATTGTTGCTTGCTATTAGAATATTATCCACATAAAGCAACAAAATAACAAATGAATTACCAGATTGAAATCTGAAGTAAACACGATGGTCGAACTGATTTCTAATGAAACTTATGCATGGCATGAACTTGTAGAATCTTCTATTCTGCTGTCGAGGAAATTGTTTCAGTCCATATAAAGATCTCTTCAGCTTGCACACATAATCTTCCTTCCCCCTTTCGACACACCCTTCAGGTTGCCTCATCAGGATTGTTTCATCTAGATCATCATATAAGAACACACTCATCACATTCATCTGTTCTAGTTCAAGGTTGAATTGTGGCACCATGGCAAACAACATTCAAATGGACCTGTGCTTCACAACAGGAGAGACCACATCATTGAAGACGACACCTTCTTTCTGAGTGAAACCCCTAGCGACCAATCTTTCCTTGTATCTCTTCGACGCCAATCTTTTGATTCCTTCATTAACTTTGAAAATCCACTTACAACTGACTAACTTGACTCTAGCAGGTTTCGTGATCAGTTCCCAGGTGTTGTTATCATGAAGAGGTTTCATCTCGTCATCCATGGCCTTCAGCCATTCATTCTTATTTTGAATCCTCATGACTTCCTTATAGTCTCTAGGTTCTTTTATATAGAACCTCACTTGCAGAGATTAAGGCATAAGTTATAAGATCTGCATACCCCAGTCTCTGAGGTGGCCTGATGACTCTCCTCGGTCCGTCTCTTGCTAGCAGGTAGTCATTATCAGTCTCCTCATCTTCGACAATATCTTTTGCTTCTTCTTTGACTTCATCTGAGATACGTAATTCAACATCAACATGCTCCACCTTAATAGGAATCCCCCTGTTCCAGCTCTTCGTCAGCATCATCAGTTTTCTTGAAGGCCATATTAGCTTCATTGAAAACTACATCTCGATTGGTGATACACCTCGTGTGTCCTGGCTCTATGCACCATATCCTATAAGATTTGACTCCTTCTGGGTATCCTATTATTATGCACTTCAGAGCTCTAGGTTCTACCTTGTCTTGCCTAATGTGAGCATAGGCCACATAACCAAATACTCTCAGTTTGTCGAGATCTGGTGGATGCCCCGACCAACTTCTTCAGGTGTCTTCATATCTAACACAGTCGAAGGACATCTGTTTATCAGATATGTTATTTTCGAAACAGCCTCAGCCCAAAACACCTTCTTTAATCCAGCACTAGTCAACATGCATCTAACTTTTTCCAAAATAGTTCGATTAAACCTTTCTGCCAAACTATTTTTTGTGTGGAGTACCTGCAGTAGTTTTATGCCTTGCAATTCCTGAGGCAGCACAAAAGTTGTCGAACGCCTCATTGCAAAATTCAAGGTCATTGTCGGTTCTCAAACTCTTAACCTTTCTGGCAGTCTAATTTTCGACCAGAGTCTTCCAACCTTTGAAATTCTCAAAAGTTTCATCCTTAGTCTTCTGGATTAATACCCATAACTTTCTAGAATAATCATCAACTATGGATAAAAAATACCTTGCTTCTGAATGTGATGGACACCTTGCAGGTACCCAAAGATCAACATGGATGTAATCCAGGGATCCATATGTTCTTTGTTTGCCTTCGTTGAACTCCACTCTGCAAGATTTTACAAGTACACAGGGTTCCAAAAATTTCAGCTTTTCGACTTTGTCTCTACCAAGCAGATTTTGTTTCCCCAATTCGATCGGACCCCTTTCATTGACATGGCACAATCTCATGTGCCAAATTTCTGTTTTCGATAAAGGTTTTGTGGATGCAACATTTGTCAAACCATTTACAACTTCAACATTAAGGGTATACAGGCCTTATTTCTTCACGCCTCTCAAGACTTTCTTTGACCCCTTCATGACTCTTAGGATACTTTTCTCTCCTTAAAAAACATATCCCTTCTTATCGAATTCACCAAGAGAAATCAAATTTATCTTCAAATCAGGTACATACCTGACTTCAGTTAATAGCCTTATTGACTTATCATGGAGCTTGAATCTCACAGATCCAATACGTGCAATTTTGCATGCTTTGTTATTTTTCAACAGCACTGATCCACCATCTTGATCACATAGCTCCTCGAACAATTCTCTGTTTGGATTCATATGCCAAGTGCAACCTGAATTCATAATCCACTCCTTTCTTGAATTGCTGCTTGAAACCACAAGGACATCAGATGAGTCGAAGTCATCTTGAATAATGGTTGCGTTGCCATTATCCTTACCTCCATGATCTTTCAGGAGTTTAGGGCACACCTTTCTTGTGTGACCCTCCTTCTTACAGTGATAACATCGAATACTATATGCCTCGCCACTATAAGACTTATGATGACTTTTTACCTTTCTTCTTGTCGAACTTACCATCCTTTCGCAAGAATTTCCCCTAATGGCCAAACCTTCACCAACTGCCGAAGGTTTATGCTCCTTTTGTTCGTTCAAGTCTTTAGAATACAAGGCTGATTTAACTTCTTCAAAGCTCAGGGACTCCCTTCCATACATGAGAGTTTCTTTGAAGTGAGCATGTGTTCTAAGCAAAGTGCACAACAACAACAATGCTTGATCTTCATCATCGATCTTCACATCAATATTTTCAAGATCAAGAATCAGCTTGTTGAACATATCCAAATGCTCAGCCAACACTTTGTCTTCACTCATCTTGAATGAATACAAAGCTTGCTTTAGGTTGAGTAGATTCACTAGAGATTTGGTCATGTACAAGCTTTAAAGTTTCAACCATAACCCCGATGTCGTAGTCTCCTTTAATACTTGTAGGAGAACCTTATCACCAAGGTTCAATAATATTGTGTTGTGGGCTTTCTCTATCGTGGCCGTTGTAAGGGCAAGTTGTCTCAATCCTTGTTTTAATGATGTTAAAACGTGACTAGTGAGTACTTTGTATTTTGGACGATATCATCGAGTCTCATATGCATTTGTAGTTCTCCCGTGCACCAAAGTTTCTCCAAAAACATGACACTATTCATATAGAAAAGCATTATATGTGTTTTGTGTAGGTTTGATCTTTTTGAAAGACTTAGATGTGCATTAGTAATGTTTAGAAATAGCCAGACATGTCAAAAATAGCATTTTTGAAAATTTCGAGCATTTGAGTTGACTCAAAGCCCTGCTCTGGTCGACTCATACTGTTAGCATTTCAATTTGTCAATTCTTGGAAGGTTTGCGTCGATGCATGGACCTATTCTGATCGATGCATAGAGTGCGTTTCTGCATAATTTTGAAAGCAGGAATGCTCAGGTCGACCCCCTTTTTTCTTTATGTTGATCGTTCGCTCGAGTCACCTTATTTTTCTGATGTGTTTGACTTTGAAATTATTGTTATGTTGGTTACTTGGTCTTAGCTTCATGTATATATTCTTTTTGGCTCATTCTTTCAATAACAACAAGAAAAGTGAAATATTGACACTGATTTTTCTCTCATCATCTTCATCCTCTTTCTTGCATTTATAATGATAGTCTGACATAATTTAGACTTGCATGCATGTATGGTTGGGAAGAAAAAATAATTTTGGCACAAAATTGATCAAAATACGGTAAATGGAAACTAAACATTATAAGTTGGATAACCCTCACCCGGTTACTTAGCCTAACGGTGGTTGAACCCCAAACGTCTTTTCAAAGTGGAAAACTAAGCGCATAAAAGTGCGTAACTTCATTGATAAAAGAAAATAATAAAAATAGTGCCTAAACAAAAACTCCGGACTAGTCTTGTGCACGTGAAGACGAAAATAAATTAATTGCCTTAAATGATTGTCCGAATGAAAAGGGAAGGGAAAAACCGGAAAAAGAGACTTAAGCTAAATTATAGTTTAAGAGGTTTCCGAAAGGGAGACTTAGGTTTGTAGCTTTACCACAAATATTGGAGTTTGTATGAGTACCGAAGACTTCATTTTTGTATGCTTTTTCATGTAGTTGACCACTTGATCCAAAAAAATTGTAAAAGCAAGCTTTTTCGCTCAAGAACAAACAATAGTATAAGTTTGAGGGAGTTTGATAAGTGGTTTTCGTAACCGTTATTTCTAGTAATTTTTACTTAGCATTTCATCGCATTTTGATCGTTTTATTTACGTTTAGCATATTTTCACTATGCCAAAAAAGACCTTTAGCAGCGCTTTTTTTGGCCTTTAGCAGTGCTTTAAAGCGCTGCCAAAAGTGGCACTGCTAAAGGTAAAGGCAGCGCTTTTTTTATGGAAAAAGCGCTGCTAAAGGCTCCCTTCAGCAGCACTTTTAGCAGCGCTTTTATAGGCCTTTAGCAGCGCTTTCATAAGCGTTGCATATTCCCCCCAACCATCCCCCCCCTTTAGCAGCGCTTTCACAAAGCGCTGTCTTAGAGCCCACCTTTAGCAGCGCTTTTACAAAGCGCTACCATAGCCCCCCCCCCTTTAGCAGCGCTGTCTTAGACCCCCCTCCAAACCTATAGCAGCACTTTTGTAGCGCAATGTTTGTGACCTTTAGTAGCGTTTTTTTGTAAAAGCGCTGTCTAATGTCCCAGATTTTAAATTTTTTTTTATAAATATTCACCCTGTTTTGTATATTTACCAATAACCTGCTTATATTACACAAACCTGCTTATAATTCAGACTTTTATTTCAACACTTTGGCCTTATATATACAATTCAAAACTTTGGCCTTAAATATACAATTCAAAACTTTGGCCTTATATATACAATTCAAAACTTTGGATACATTGTAACTCATCACTTTGTTCATAAACATTTTAATATACACATAAACCTGTTTAAATATGTTACAACAAAATTCGATCCTCAGAATTACAACAACACAAATACATTCAATTTACATATAATTACAATTCTTCCAATCCGATAACTCTATACAATTCTCAACCCAAGAATAAATTGACACCATTCCTCTTTAATTATTTCCAATTTTGCTTTCGTGTAAGTAGCGCACTTGAATTCATCAAAATACTACATAATATAACAGATCGAATAAGATTTAATTTTAAAACTAATTACTCAGATGAAGTATCGGATAATTATCAAAATGAATCATATAACTTATATAGTGAATTGATCCATACCATGACTGGAATCTCAAGTTGACCAGAAAGAATAATTTCCCTCATAAAGCGCAATACAAAATATCCACAGTCAATACCATTGCATTGCCGAGGACACTGTAAATGGAAAAAACAAACGAACATTTATCAGGATATATAGTTTAAATAGTTTTATCAAGTAGAACCACTATAACAGTCAAACATGCGAAAATATACCTCCACTCTGATCCAGTTGATGTTGTTAGCCTTGCTTTTTGGCACCGTTGCATCTCTTTGTGCTCTGAATATTTGTATAACTCTAACATAATATAAACGCATATTTAGAACAATGTCACATAATAAATAAAGATATATAATTAAAGACAACAATATATCTCATCACTTACGTATCAACAAAGTTCCTCAGATTTTCATATTTTGTTGTATCGCCATCCAATGAATCTATATAATACACTATTTCTTTCGTCGGATTAATCGCGATCAACAACCAATGTCCACTATAAAATAAGACAACAGTTTAGACGGAAATATTATATAGAAAGGGAAAAATTGAACAATTATAATAAATGAATTTAGAATAAAATCTAACCCATGGCCAGTATTATATGGCAACAAGAACAACTTCTCCGTAGTCGCGTGCATAAATCTCTGCACTGTGTACTCTTTGATTGTATCCGGTGTTTGGTCTATTATACGTGAGTTGACACAGCTAGCAGATAAGAATGCGAATACTGAAGTCAATTCATTCGGGACCAATAACTTGTCATACAAGAACCTTAAAAAACATAATCAACATTAGAATATTCAGTTAAACGAGCAAATTTTAAAATGTTCAATTATTTAATTAAAATGGATCGAAGTACCTGATGTATGAATGCATAACACCGACGCCTAATTCAGAATGGTTGAAAACCTAATCAAAGTCCTCCTTAGCAATTGTTTCGGGATATTCAAAACCGAAAATACCTGCCTCCATGTGTATTTGACGGATGCCACCCTCAGGCACATCTGATGTTCTGACATATGTTTCAAGGCACATCCTAAATCGAGGAACAAATGCTTTTCTGGGAACCTTGGAAGTTTCAAGCATCTTACCCTTGCTGACTTGTTGCGACTGCTGATCATAAACCTAAAAGTCATATATAAGTTCAGTAATTAATGTATAACAAGATAATCATGTAACTGTAGTAGTACCTATTTCTTTGATGCAGCTGAATCGGTATCCCGCATAATAATTCTATCATCTTTTGATTTGAATTTTGTAGGAGTCTAAGATCATCATGTAAATAATAAAATGTAGATGTAAGAATAACTTTCATGTATGGATCATAAAACATTTGAGTATTAAAAGGTTCAACCTACCTTATCATCTATGCAAATCAGATTTGCCGGCCATGCCACATACGCTCCTATTGCGTCTCCCACCACTGTTGCACCTGAAATATCATCTGGTATAGGCAACAACGCACTCCCCTCTAATGCAATATCAATAGATACTTTCAAAAATCCAGAAGGGAGCGGTTTGTGGTGAAGTAAGTCTCTCAGAAAGTTATGCACCTTTCCCTTGCCAACCATTCGATGAGTAGGTGACGATAAATATAGCCGGCAAAGTGAAATGCCCTAAACAAATAATGATCAGTTAATATGTCAATTAAGTAAACTGTGCTAAATTAATTTCAATGTAATATATACAATTACCTCTAGAAGCTTCTGCAGACAACCGATACTATCTTTGTCACTAGTAGCTTTACCCTCTGGAGTGTTGCACCCTAAAATTTGCTCAACCTTATTCACTTGGTTTATGTTTCAATATCATTAGCATTTGCATATAGAGTCATGTACATAGCCTAACCATCTGCATAGCATAAGCATAGCAAGTCATTCAACAGGGGATCAAGCATTATTCTCATCTCTAGAGGCCTATCAAGAGGTTATTATCCTAATTCCATCTCATTCAAGTCATCAGAAAAGAATTTGAGAGCAGAGAGTTCAGCAGATCAAGCCTTGAGCCTATCCCCTATCTGAGGGTATCTGAGGGTCAACAAGGGGGTTGTGAGCTGTGAATGGAAGGCATGGAGAGCATCTAGACACCATGAGAGGCTTAGAAAGTCATTTGGGGAGGAAAACAAGTTGTTGAGGTGACCACAAGAATTGCAGTTGAAGACAGTCAACTAGGGTTTCATCTGGGTCAACCCTAGGTCAACCCTAGGTCAATTGATTGATTTAAGGGCATTCAGGTCTATTGAAGGGATGTGGGGTTCATCATTTGACATGGATAACAAGGATATGTTGTTATGCTAAGAAGAATTCAAGAGAAATCAAGGAGAAGAGGAGTCTCTAAATTAGGGTTTCTGTGTAAAATCCCCTAGTTTAGGTCAAATTTCCAAGCAAGATAAGTCAAAATGCAAGCTTCAAATGGATCCTTGGCCAACATGAAACTTGTAGAGGATCTCAAGACCTTTAATTTGAGTGGTGGAAGACATCAAGGAGATTTATAGAAATCAAGTTATGGTTCTTGCAAGTTACAGGTCATCTGAGGTATCTGAAATTTTGTCTGTGAAAGTGACTTGACTTCCAAGCAACTTTTACCCCTCAAGGAGATTTCAAATGAATTTCTGGTCAACATAAGAATTGTTCCTCATTGTCTTAGCTTTCTAGGATGGTATAGTATGCCTTCATATGATGTGTGGAACTCAACTTATGGTCTTGGCAAGCAAAGGGTATTTTGGTCATTTGTAAATTACAGGTCATTTTAACCTATGCCCAAAACTCATACAAGGAGGCCTCAAATGAAAAAACTTACAACATCAAACTTGCTCCAAATGACATTTTGAGTCTAGAAAAGTGACCATGAGAGATTGGAAATGTCCATAGCACAAGGTTTCAAAATTGGTGAATTTAATGAAGGAAAATGGCTTAAAAAATGGTATTTTTCATATCTTGGCCAAATGATGCAAAATTATAGGTCATTTTGAATGGAAAAGGCATTTTAAAAACATTGGCTAAAGTGGAATTTTGAGCTTAGGTCATAATTTGTGAGTTATCCATGGTTGATTGAATTGAAAGTAACATAATCCAAATTGAAGGGGAAAAGTGTAAGGGAAATTTCTCCAATGTTCTAGGAGGTTCCTACATCATCTATATATTCATGCAAGCTGATTCATGCAAGGGTTGGTGCTACCACTTTGTTCAAAACCTCCATTTTCACTCATTTTCCATTCTTGCATAAGCTTCTAAAACTCCATCAATTTCTCACCAAACTCCAACATTCTTGATTCAATCTTCATCATCATCACACAAGGGTCAGAATCCACACATTTGTTTGGCAAATTGAACAAGAATTCGTGCTATTCATCATCATCATTCAAGGTGCAAGAATCTTGGAACTAGGAGATTCAAAGCTTTGGAGCATCTTTGATTGCATACAGAAGGAATCACCAAGCCTACTGATCACATTCCCCTCATTACAAGCAGTTGATTTGAGGATCTTAGCACCTGTATCAAAGAATTACACCAGGTTGGCATTCTGTTCGAATTGCTTAATTTAGGTAGAATCTTAGGGTTTTGATAGCATAGAACGGTTAAGCATAGGTAGATGACTAGTTGTGGTGATTTTAGAGAGGTTTCATGAAGTTTGAACATGAGGTGGTAATTCTGTTGAGGCTCTTAACTCTTGGATTAAGGCATGAAAGTGTTAGTAGAATAGCATGTTATGATCATGAGGAAGTGTAGATTAGCTTAGGGTGAGTTTTGTGAAGAATTGGAGAGGTTTCATGTCAGGCACTAATGGTGGTTTCCATCTGTTCCACCTATCGAATTGGCTGGTTGTTTGAGTTTTAATGGAAACTATGGTTAGAGACTTGTAGAGGGAAAGAAATGGATGAATTTTGCTTTTTATGTCGTGCGTTTTCATGGCGTGTGGAGAGAGCATGAGGAGATGGGAGTATCGTGCATGGGGAGGGTTTCTGAAACCCTAAATGGCTGGAGGTAGAAGACGAACCAGGAGCCACACGATGAAGCCTTGACTCTTGACTGGGAATATCATCCAACGGTCCACGTTTAAAGCTGAGAACGGAGGGAAATTTTAAAAATTGAAACGCAGCGTTTCATTAATTGGGGGGATTGGGCTCAGAGAGCTATTCGCACCCCCCAGTTTAATAAGCCCAATGCACTGAACGTGTTTTCCTTACTATTCTCACCCTCTCCCTTTATTTCTTTATATTTTCTTTTTATTTTCTTCACATTTTTCATACATTTTCTAAAATTCATAATAAATAGCAAAATCATCATTTTTAATTCATTCTTTTTGCATATTTTTCTTTAGGATGTCTAGAAAATTATAAAAAATAAAAATTGCATTTTATTTTTTATTTGATATTTTTCCCATATTTTCTAAATAAATAACATTTTACATAATTCCATTTCATACATGATTTTGATATTTTTTGTTCTATTAATTGCTTTCATATTTTTCATCCATTCTTTTTAGGTTGTTTAGATTAGACATCAAACTTGTAGATTCAATTTAGTACCCATTTTTAGAAATTAAATTTAGGTGCTTAGTGTAGGTGTGAACAACATGAATAAAAAACTAGGGTTTTAGGTGATGACTCAGGAGATTTGATTCTCTTCCCTTAGGACTTAGGGCTTGACTAGTTTAGTTATGGGACTATAGGGGCTATGGGTA
This sequence comes from Lathyrus sativus, assembly GCA_963859935.3. Taxonomy (NCBI): domain Eukaryota; kingdom Viridiplantae; phylum Streptophyta; class Magnoliopsida; order Fabales; family Fabaceae; genus Lathyrus; species Lathyrus sativus. Next base: position 465,324,946 of record OZ012737.1, read on the forward strand.
GTTATTAGATCCCCTAGAAAAAGTCAGGACTCCCCTACTGCTATTAATATGCTATTGTATCTGATTGACTAGTGTGGTGTGCCCTCTGGGGATTATTGCTTGCTTGCTTGGGTATGGGGATTGTTTGGGGGACTTGGGAGATCTGAAGACTTGAGGAGAGGAAAGCCATTGGAGATCCAGAGATTGAAGTTCAACTTCCAGAGTTGAAGAGAAGATTCTTGCTAGCAGATGCTGAGGAGACTAGGGTTTAGGAGCTAGGCAGAGCTTTAGGTTAGAAAGTTTGTTTCTCAAGCATGGACTGCCTTGTCTGCATCCATTCTTCTCTGTGATTCAGAGTCTCTCTAAGACACTCACCCCCTTCCTTTGGAAGGCTTGGTGCTAGTGTCTAAGAGATAGAACTCTTGAGAGAAATGTCTTTTGTGTTAGAAGCAGTCTGTTCACCACCTTTGGTAGTCAACTGATTGCTTAACACCCAATTCACTCTTGTGACTAATCCCTCATCCTGGAGGTTTGAACTTGAAGAAAAGCCATTGCAGATGGAAGAATGATGATCAAAGCCCTTATCTAAAGATCATGAAGATGGAGATTGATGCTTGTTGAAGCCTGTAACTGATTGGAGATTACTTGAAGCCAGATGTTGATTCAGAGCTGCTGATGCTGTTTTTATTGCTGTATTTCATTTTTGATGTATTGACTGGTTTTCTGGACTATATTGTTTGCTGTTTACCCTGTTGGGTTGAAAGTGAAGTCTGTTCACTTTTGCCTATTGTTTTCTAGGTTCGAGGTTGAGTGGGACTCCCTTGCCTCGCTTGTATTGCTGCATCCATGCATTTTACTGTTTTACTGTATATATCTGATGTTATTTCTGTTTCTGCCTATCCCGTAGGATCTCTGTTTCTCTCTGTGCAAGAGAGGAGCGTGATAGACACTAGGTCTTAACCCATGCATGATAACATTAGGTTAGTTTGTTTCCCTTCGCAACCGTAGGTTAGAGTTCTGTCTCTTTCTTTCTCAAAACAAACAGAAAAACACATAAAGATTTCAAACACAATAAAAGACACTTCTTCCGTAAAAGAATGTGAACTCACCAAAACGTCATTTTTGTCCGCTTGGACCGCTAATCAGAAAACCTTTTTTCAGAAGGAATAAAATCAACCAAGACAAGCTTGTGTCGTACGTGGCCCGAACTACGTTTGCTCTGATCTTTCATGCCGTGTGAAAGTACGTAGGCATAGGATGCGATATCCTAGCGAGCAACCTTCCCCTCCTTTCCCGTAGGTAGGCGAACTACGTTGACTCTGATTTCTCGTTCCAGGCGGGAATACGTAGGCATAAAGTGCGATACTTTGCCGAGTCATTTTTTTTTTCATTTTATTTTCTTTTTAACCCTCGACCTTTAGAGTAGATAGAATAACAATCCATACCCGAAAACAAGCGTGGATCCCGTCGAGTACGACGGACGTGAGGGGTGCTAATACCTTCCCCTTACGTAACCGACTCCCGAATCCAGGTTTTGGTTGCGACGACCATACCTTTCCCATGTTGTGCGAGGTTTACTCTGAGCGTTTCCTTTCCCTCCCGTGGGATAAATAACGCGCGGTGGCGACTCTTCTGTTCAGCCGGCGCCGATTTTCGCAGTAGCTACAGCTGGCGACTCTGCTGGGGATCCAACGTCCCCTGGCTGCTAAGGACTGCGATGGTTCTTATGCATTTGGGGTCCAACGTCCCTTGAGAGAGTCAATCCTAACGCTTGTTTTCCCGTCGAGGATTTTGTATGGAGTTATTTTATATTTCTAACCTTGTATTTTCAGCTTTATATATTGATTATTGTTGCTGTATCTGGGGTGTGACGGGTGTTCTGATATTGAGAGATAAGCCGGACCTGGGCTTGAGTGCACCTAGAATTAGAGTAGAAATTAGTGGGCGCCCGCTTGCTTTGCTTGCTTCGGTGTCCCATGAAATCTACACTCAGACGAGGTTCCTCTGGTTGGCCTCCTGCCCCTTCCTTTGGTTGGCGTGGGTTGCTGGTTAGTTGGATTGTCGACTCTGGGGACCGATCATTTGGAAGTTGGCTAAGTGAGGCCTCTTCAGGAATTGATGATGCCACTCCTTCTGGGAATCGTATCATCAACCCTGAAAGTCTGTGACGCCGACGACCGCATAGGATGCCGTACCTTGTGCCAGTTATAGGGCCACCCACCTGTGAGGGGATTCAGGGTTATGCAGGTAACTAGACCTTCAGACCACCGGTTTGTTGATCAGGATCTTGGATATTTATGGAGGGTTCTAAGGTCTGTCAGAGACCAGTTGGTGTGTTCCAAGGTCTGTCAGAGACTATTTGGGGATGTGTTCTGAGGTCTGTCAGAGACCAGTGGGGGATATGATCTGAGGTCTGCCAGAGACCATTCAGGTTATGATTATAGGGTCTATCAGAGACCAATATTGGAGCTTTGTTTGAGGTATATCTGAGACCAGGGCTTGAGGACTTCTGGATGGTCTATCTGAGACCTTTCTTGATTGGGTTCAGGCTATTCAGCTACAGCTTCGGTCCCTGTTGCATGTTGCTTGCATTGCATTACTGCATATCCATTACCATTTGCATTTCACTAACGTGTGTCTGTGCTGTAGGTGCATTTGCATTTCCCTAGTTCTAGTGCCCAGACTTCTGAGTGTTTGATCATGACTAGCTTAAGGAGAACGGTTGCTTACAAATTGCCTACGCCTGATATTGTTCCTCTACTTGGGTTGATCTCTCTTGCTGATGAGGGTGTTCGTAGGAGCTTCCGGACGAGCTATGGTAGATTATTGAGATTGGTGTGCAAACCTACAGAGGTAGAGTTAGATGGGCTGTATGCTCTGATGCAATTCTACGACCCTGCTTTGAGGTGCTTTACGTTCTCTGACTTTATTATGGGACCAACCCTGGAGGAATACGCTGAGTATGTTGAGCTGCCCGTGCAGAACCAGGTTCCATTCATTCATTATGACGCCAAGCCCAAGCCGGAGGACTTGGCAAAAGCTTTGCATATTGATGCTTCTGAACTGGTGACTACTGTTTCCCGTGGAGTTCCAGGCTTCTCACTTCAGTTCTTAGTGGGTAAAGCCCAGGAGTATGCCAAGAGCGGGTGCTGGGTTGCTTTCAATGCTGTGTTGGCTTTGTGCATTTATGGCATAGTTTTGTTCCCCAATATACCGGATTTTGTGGACTTCGATGCTTTCTACTTGTTTGCCGCTGGTAATCCTGTACCTACCTTACTCGGAGATTTCTACCACTCACTGCATTACAAGAATGAGAAGGGCAGAGGGAAGAATGTTCATCTGTGTGTACCCTTGTTGAATAGGTGGTTTGAGAGTCACCTTCCTAAGAGAAGATCTGTTGCAGAGACTACAGTCCCAGCTGGTTGGCCGGAGCGCCTGATGAGGCTATCGTCGGAAGACATGGAGTGGTTTGATCGAGACCTGTTGGGATCTGAGCTCATCTTCAGTTGTTCTGGGTACCCTAATGTGCCGTTGATAGGAAGAAAAGGGTGTATCAATTACAACCCTTCTCTATTCATTCGCCAGTTCGGATATGCACTGAAGAATCCACCTCAGGAGGAAGAAGTACAGGAATCTCTGTACTTCACAGGTGATTTGAAGGGAGAATTGCTAGCTGAGTTGCAACACGCCTGGACACGTATTAACCGCAAGGGGAAACCACTGTTAGGTAAGAACGATTGCCAGGCCTATGCACCTTATAGAGTTTGGGTCCAGGAGAGAGCCAGTCAGTTGAGGATGCCATTTCCAGATGCACCAGTTCTTGTTCCTATTCCGGTAGCAGAGCCAGCTACTGTTTCTCGGGAAGCCTACGAGCAAGTTGTGAAAGAAAAGGAAGCCTTGATAAAGATCAATGAAGGGTTAGAGCAAGAGTTAGCCCAGGTTCGCAGTGAGAAGAACAAGGCCGTGTATGCTTTTCAACAGCAGATTGAGCTAATGAACAGATTAGGGGATGAGTTGACTGAGGAGAGGAAGAAGCGCGAACGTCTGGGGCAAGAGTTCAGAAGCTTCCATGACATGCTTGAATCCAAGAAGAAAGCGCTTGACATCGCTCACCGAGATATCTCTTCTTGCAATAAGACTTGGAATGCTACACTCACCAACAACAAGAAGAGGGAAGATAAGCTAAAGCAGCAAATCGCCGACCTCGAAGAGCAGTTGAAGTCCAGCATCAAGAAGTGTGAAGAAGAAGTGATGACCCGGTATAGTGTCCAGCATGCACTGAACAAAGCAATCAAATCCAGAGATGAAGCGGTGTCTCAGAAGCGAAAGCTAGAAGATTGCTTCGGAGAAGCAACATGGGAAGAAACTGCTGAAGACGTGCGCCGTGTTCTTAAGAAGAGAAACCAACTTGTTGAAGGGCTGCTTGATCGACCAAGTCATCCAGAGACCAAGAAGTTGATAGAAGAGTACCAGACTTTTGGGAGGATTTGATCATTCCATGTAGTAACTTGTAGTAACTTGTATGCTTTATTTGCATAAGTGCTGACCATCACCAGGATTGTTGGTTGAGGTCATGCCTTCTTATCGTACTCTCAGCGACATTGTATTCTGGTTTTCCCTGCAATATATGAGGCTTTCTATGATTCAGCTCCGGTATTCCTATTGTCAACACTGTCACTGCACTGGCACCTTCACACTAGAACTGGGAGAATGAATTTCCCTAATGCACAGACACATTGCATTGCATTCATACTCATATTGCATTACAGGTAATCTTTGAATAGTGTCTTATTTCCTGCTCTGTACCAGGTACTTTCCAGGATTGCAGATCAACACCCGCACCGCTATTCTACCCGCACCAACTGTCGAAGAATCATGGATCAAATGCAGAATGAGATGCAAGATGTGCGCGAGAAGCTCGCTCTCTTTATGCAGACCATGGAAGCTATTGCGAAAGGACAGGAGAATTTGCAGGCCATGGTCCAACCTCTGTTGGCTCGAAACGCTGGTCATGGTAACGAGGATCATCAGTCTGTACGGGTCGATACTGCTCATGGAGACGGCACTCCCACGCCAGTGGCTCCACCCGTAGTCAATATACCCGCTGCTAATGTCAACAACGCTACCGCTGCTGCAAATGGTAACGTCGGAGTTGGAAATGAGACTGCTGTCCATAATGTTGGGCTGGGTGATGTCAATTTGGGAGATAATCTAGGCGGCAACGACTTTGTCAATACTGGATTCGGATTCAATGATCCGGGATTCGATAATGCGGGGAAGTATGGCTTTAATGCTCAAGGCTTTGGGCAGGATGGTTATGGTGTGACCAATCAGGGTTACGGAGGTTTTGGGAATGGAAACGGCGCATGATTTATGGCTTTTGGCCCTGCTGGAGGTGTTCAAGGGTACGGCAACAGAGGCCGAGGTCCGGGGATGAATCAGATCAGAGCTGGACGTAATAATGGATATGATGGGTATGGGGCTGGAAACGGTATGTGGCAAGAAGATCAGCAGGAGGACGCTTTCTCCGGAGAAGGTTTCGAAGGGCCGATGGATGACTCCCAGAAGATCAGAATGCTGGAAGAGCAGATGAGGGGAGTCCTAAACCAAAGTGCTGTGGGGTTGGACATGGCAACAATGGGGCTGGTACCTGGCTTGAGGGTGCCAATTAAATTCAAAGCTCCTGCGTTTGATAAGTACAAAGGAGACACATGTCCAAAAGTGCATGTACGAGCTTATTACAGAAAGATGTCTGCATACTCAACTGATGAAAGAATGCTGATGCATTTCTTTCAGGATAGTCTGTCGGGCCCTTCCCTAGAGTGGTACATGGGGTTGGAGCCAACTGATATCAAGACGTGGAAGCAATTAGCAGAGGCATTTGTAGCTCACTACAAGTATAACAGCGACTTGGCACCCAATCGGGTCCAGTTGGCCGGGTTGTCGCAAAAGAAGGGGGAGAGCTTTAAAGAGTACGCGCAAAGGTGGCGCGATATGGCTGCCAGGGTCCGTCCTCCTGTAGAAGATAAGGAAATGAATGACATGTTTGTCGGCACATTCACAGGTTTGTTTCATGATATGCTGTTTCACACGTCTCTGGCCAGTTTTTCAGACCTGATTCTGATGGGAGAAAAGATTGAACGTAATATTAAGCAAGGAAAGTTCCAAGTCGAGGAATCAACTGCATCCGGCAGTAATAGGAAAGCTTATGGTGGGCGCCGTCAGGGCGAGGCAAGTGCAGTATTTGGAAGCCGAGGCCGAGGCCGAGGCAGGGGACGAGGTCAATATCGTCAGCCGCAGCAGGTGGCGAGTGTTACTATCCCGTACCAACAACAACCACTCCAGCAACAACAACCGGTTCAGCAACAGCCAATGCCACAGCAGCAGCAGCCTCAGCAGGGGGCACAACAGGCTCAGCGAAGATTCCAGGGTAGTAAACCGAGGAGAGTGTTTGAGAAGCCTCCCTCAACCTATGCCGATTTGTTGCAGACATTGTTGGGATTAAATCTAGTAGAGAAAAGAACTCTGGCACCAATAACGGGAGCTCCCCCGTTTGGCTACGATGCAAGCAGGCACTGCGAGTTTCATTCTGGGGCTCCGGGTCACGATATAGAAGGGTGCCATGCTTTTAAGCACGTTGTGCAGGATCTTTTGGACAATAAGACTATCAATTTCGGAACGGCAGGTCCGAATATAGTGCAGAAGCCCATGCCTAATCACGGGGCAAACGCCATTCTAACTGAGGAAGGGTTGAATCTGATTATGAATGTTGAAGACTTGAAGACGCCGCTGAGCGAGATAAAGAGCCGACTGTTACAAGGGGGTGTTTACCCAGGATGTAACGAGTATTGCTTAGACTGTTGGACCCTAGCTGGAGGGTGTGATGATTTGAAGAAGGGCATTCAGGCTTTAATTGATGAAGGTATATTGCAGTTTGACCAAGCAGCCACTGAAGAGCCCGCAGGGGCTGTAGCGTATGATCAGACCGATGTGGCCACTGTAACGATCCCTCGGAAGACGATCACTATCGCGGCACCAGCTCCACGACCACCGATTACCATAACTAAGGCCGGGCCGATCCCGTACGAGAACACGAAAGCAGTCCCATGGTCATATGGGTTGGAAGTATATTGTGACGGAATAAAAATTGATGTTAATAAACAGCCAGCCGAGACTGTGGATAATGTTGTTGGTTCGGGAGGCATGACAAGGAGTGGCAGGATCTTTATATCCCCTGAAGTGGAGGCTGAAAGAATAGCGAAAGGAAAAGGGAAAGTGGTTGAAAATGTTCCGGTGCAAGCGAGTGAAAAAGAAGCAGCATCGAAGGATGTAGAAGAGTTCATGCGCTTGATTCGAAAAAGTGATTATAAGATTGTGGAGCATCTCCAGCAGACACCGTCCAAGATATCTATTCTGTCATTGCTGTTGTGTTCGGAAGCCCACAGAAATGCGTTGCTGAAAGTCCTGGATACTTCTTTTGTCCCCCAAGACGTCTCCGTGAATCAGCTAGAAGGAGTATTGGCACATGTGAATGCAGGCCACAGTTTGGGCTTTACCGATTTCGACTTGACCCCGAAAGGAAGAGATCATAATATGGCGCTGCACGTATCTGTCGAGTGTAGAGGATCAGTAATGTCGCACGTATTGGTCGACACCGGATCGTCTTTGAATGTGCTGCCCAAGAAGGCGATGATGAAGCTGGATGTTCGAGGAATCTTGTGTACGCCCAGTGATTTGGTAGTCAGAGCGTTTGACGGCACGCGGAGAACAGTCTTTGGATCGATCACATTGCCTCTGCAGGTGGGGCCAGAGGTGTTTGCAACTGAGTTTTATATCATGGATATACAGCCTGCGTACAGCTGCTTGCTTGGAAGACCCTGGATTCATGGGGCGGGGGCAGTCACGTCCACCCTGCATCAGAAGTTAAAATATATGGTCGGAGACAGTGTAGTCACCGTGTGCGGAGAAGAGGACATCCTGGTCAGCCATCTATCTTCATTTAAATATGTGGAAGTCGACGGAGAGATCCACGAAACGCCCTGCCAGGCATTCGAAGGTTTGCGCATCAAGGACAAGGGTCCCGGGCCGAGCAAAGTGCCAGAGATAGCCGTCTCATCGTATAAAGAAGCTCAAGCTCTAGTAGAAGCAGGAGAAGCCAAGGGCTGGGGCAAAGTGCTGGACATTCCTGTGAAGATGGACCGGTTCGGGCTGGGGTACCAACCGTCGTCATCCGCTCCTTCCGTGGGGGCACCCCGTTTCAGAAAGCCAATCACCATCTCTGCCAGTGGGGTGTGTCATGAAGCCGTCAATGCTGCTTCGGAATCTGATGAAGGAGACAGCGACTGTGATATGGATGCCTGGATTCAGCCAAGCACGCCAGGACAAGGACTATGCAACTGGTCTATTCAGGAGCTTGTTCCTGTGACTTTTAAACAGTAATGCTTTGCTTTATTAATTGTTGAATAATCTGATGTCTTGCCCGGGGCATTAGGATTTGCTTAGGGCTGTGTTGTTATGAACATTGCGTGTCAATCATTAAATAAATGGCGTTTTTCATGTGCAAATACTGTAATCCCTGTCTTTCTTGTTTTATCTTTTTCAATAAAATGGCAACGTGGTTGTTCGCTTTATACGCATTTTGAAGCACTTAACCATTCCTTTTGCAGGATAACATTCTCAGATGACATCCTTGAACCACCTATGACTCGTCCCGACTTTGACCACCCGGTATTTCAGGCCGAAGAAGAGGTTGCCGAAGATAGTGACGTTCCTGAAGAACTGTCTTGGTTAGTGAAGCAAGAGGAAAGAGCCATTCTGCCTCATGACGAGGTCATCGAAATTATCAACTTGGGGTCGGAAGGGGTTGAGAAGAATATTCGTATCGGAGCCGCGCTGCAGGGCGATATCAAGCGGAGACTGGTTGAAATGCTCCAGGAGTATAGTGATGTATTCGCTTGGTCGTATGAAGATATGCCAGGGCTCGATACAGACATGGTCGTGCATCGCCTGCCACTGAAAGAGGATTGCCCGCCGGTCAAACAAAAGCTTCGCAGAACTCGACCAGATATGGCAATGAAGATTAAAGAGGAAGTTCAGAAACAGTGGGACGCTGGTTTCCTGGCTGTGACGAAATATCCCTCGTGGGTTGCTAACATCGTACCAGTGCCAAAGAAAGATGGCAAGGTTCGGATGTGCGTGGATTATAGAGATTTGAATAAAGCAAGCCCAAAAGACGATTTTCCACTTCCTCATATTGACGTGTTAGTTGATAATACCGCTCAGTACTCAGTATTCTCCTTCATGGATGGCTTTTCGGGCTACAACCAAATTAAAATGGCGCCAGAGGATATGGAGAAGACCACTTTCATAACGCCTTGGGGAACATTTTGCTACAAAGTGATGCCCTTTGGTTTGAAAAATGTTGGGGCAACATATCAGCGTGCGATGACGACTCTTTTTCATGACATGATGCATAAAGAGATCGAAGTTTATGTTGACGATATGATTGCCAAATCCCAGACGGAGGGAGAACATCTGGTGAATCTGCTGAAGTTGTTTAAAAGGCTTAGGAAGTTCAGGCTGAGGCTGAACCCTAATAAATGCACCTTCGGGGTGAGATTGGGTAAGCTCCTGGGGTTTATCGTAAGCGAAAAAGGAATAGAGGTCGATCCTGCTAAAATAAAAGCAATTCAAGAAATGCCGACGCCTAAAACAGAGAAAGAGGTGCGCGGGTTTTTAGGGAGGTTGAACTACATCGCTCGGTTCATATCTCACCTAACTACTACGTGCGAACCATTGTTCAAGTTGTTGAAGAAAGATCAAGTTGTAACATGGAACGAAAATTGTCAAAAGGCGTTCGATAAAATAAAGCAGTATTTGCAGGAGCCTCCTATTTTGATACCCCCAGTAGCAGGGAGACCCTTGATAATGTATTTGACGGTTCTTGAGGGAAGCATGGGTTGTGTTCTCGGTCAACACGACGAGACAGGAAGAAAAGAGCATGCGATCTATTACCTGAGTAAGAAGTTTACAGATTGTGAATCTCGGTATTTAATGCTGGAGAAAACTTGTTGCGCGCTAGCCTGGGCCGCCAAGCGGTTGAGGCAGTACATGCTGAATCATACAACCATGCTCATCTCGAAGATGGATCCTATCAAATATGTATTTGAAAAGCAGGCGTTGTCAGGTAGAATTGCCCGTTGGCAGATGGTCTTGACTGAATATGATATTCAATACGTCTCGCAAAAGGCTATAAAGGGGAGTGTGCTGTCTGAGTATCTGGCGGAGCAGCCTATTGAGGAGTATCAATCGATGAGGTTTGATTTTCCTGACGAGGATATCATGTACCTAAAGATGAAAGATTGTGAAGAGTCGTTGCCAGACGAGGGGCCAGAGTTGGGTTCCAAATGGAAGATGATATTTGACGGAGCCGTGAATGCTTACGGTAGCGGAATAGGGGCAATCATCACTACGCCACACGGGTCGCACATCCCGTTTACCGCCCGATTGACCTTTGCCGTCACCAATAATGAGGCCGAATACGAAGCTTGTATAATGGGGCTTGAAGAAGCCATTGATTTGCGAATCAAGAATTTAGACGTATACGGAGACTCAGCTCTGGTGGTGAATCAAATAAAAGGGGAATGGGAGACACGGCAGCCCAATTTGATACCTTACATGAATTATGCAAGGAGATTGTTGCCTTTCTTCGACAAGGTTGAATTGCATCATGTACCGCGGGCAGAGAATCAAATGGCTGACGCCCTGGCCACTTTGTCTTCCATGTACAAGGTCAACTTCTGGAACGAAGCTCCCCAAATCACTATCTCTCGGTTGGACAGGCCAGCTTATGTATTTGCTATTGATGAAGCATCTGATGACAAACCGTGGTATTTCGATATCCTTAATTTCCTGAAGAACAAAGAGTATCCGGCTGGGGCGTCCAGTCAAGATCAGAAGACTCTCAGGAGATTAGCGGGTAATTTCTATTTGAACCCGGATGGCGTCTTATACAGAAGAAACCACGATTTGGTGCTGTTGCGTTGTGTAGACGAAAAAGAGGCAAAGCTTCTCATGGAGGAAATACACGAAGGTACCTTTGGTACGCATGCTGGAGGACATGCTATGACGAGAAAACTGCTGCGGGCAGGTTATTTTTGGCTGACCATGGAAACTGATTGTTTCAAGTTTGCGAGGAAGTGTCACAAGTGCCAAATCTATGCTGATAAGATCCATGTGCCTCCAAGTCCTCTAAATGTGATGTCATCGCCTTGGCCATTTTCAATGTGGGGAATCGATATGATTGGAAAGATCGAGCCGACAGCTTCTAACGGGCATCGTTTCATCCTAGTAGCGATCGATTATTTCACTAAGTGGGTGGAAGCAGCGTCTTACGCAAACGTAACGAAGCAAGTGGTGGCCAGATTCATCAAAAGAGATATCATTTGCCGATATGGGATTCCCGAGCGGATAATCACGGATAATGGTTCTAACCTGAACAACAAAATGATGAAGGAGCTCTGTCAGAATTTCAAGATCGAACATCACAACTCCTCCCCTTACCGACCCAAGATGAATGGCGCTGTCGAGGCGGCCAATAAGAATATCAAGAAGATCGTTCAGAAAATGGTGGTGACCTATAAGGATTGGCATGAGATGCTACCCTTCGCATTGCACGGTTATCGTACGACGGTACGCACATCAACCGGGGCAACCCCGTTCTCGTTAGTATACGGGATGGAAGCGGTATTACCATTGGAGGTTGAGATCCCTTCTCTGAGGGTATTGCGAGACGTTCAGCTGGACGAGGCAGAATGGGTAAAAGACAGGTTGAACCAACTGAGTTTGATGGATGAGAAGAGGCTAGCTTCTCTAGCATACGGTCGTTTGTACCAGAGCCAAATGAAGAAAGCGTACGACAAGAAGATACATCCGCGAAGCTTTCAGACGGGCGACCTTGTGCTGAAAAGGATTCTCCCGCCGCAAGCAGATCACAGGGGCAAGTGGACCCCCAACTACGAAGGGCCATACGTTGTCAGGAAAGTATTTTCGGGAGGAGCGTTGTTGTTGTCCACCATGGACGGAGAAGACTTCACGTCGCCTGTGAATTCGGACGCAGTTAAAAAATACTTTGCTTAAAATAGACCCGCTGGACAGAAAAAAGAGAGTCCAGGCAAAAATGGGGCATCCTGGCGAATCAAAAACAGAATGAAAGGTTCGGGAAAAAATTAGGGATAAAATTGAAAAAAATGTACACCCGCGAAGTTGAAAACCTACACTGGGCGGCTTCGGCAAAAAAGGGTATCCCGGTGAACTGAAAACCCGTAAAGGGCGGTTCACGCAAAAGTTAGGGATTTGAAAAGCAAATGACTGCGGTCCGAATTTGATAATTGCAATAAGCATCAATGCGGGAGAATACATTTGAGGGGTCAGTTATCTGATACAATCTCTTCAGAAGTGGGGATACCGGGAAAGCATTAGGGTCGGGCGAGTCATGGGAGGATCAGTTCGTGGTGTTCATCTCCATCCCGTTGCCGACATGTGTACAAATTTAAGTTGTCAATATTTATGCTTCTTGTGCATACTTGTATACTTGTATATTTGCTTTGTGTAGCTTCCTCATTTCAGGAGTTACATCTCGTGTACAGAAATTCCGCCCATTCAGGGGCCCAATCAATAAAATACGTTATTCAGTACTTGACACTGTTGTTTACTGTTTTGTGCATGATTAACGCCTAAGTTTGATGAAACTAGCATGAGTATAACGTCGTTGGCCCTTGCCAACAGTTGTTAAAGCTTTGAATTAACTGAAAATAACGTCACTAACCTGAGTTGATTTGGTTGCATAGGCTTGTCTTGTCTTGTTTGTGTTGTTGCAGGTTTCCTAACCGTACGAGGAAGATGATCAAAAGATTGCAATAACGAAAGACTCGGCCTTCACGCAGGTCATGCAGGTTCTTCCTGAAGAAGGATCGAACTCTCCAGCTAGTCGTAGCTTGTGCAAAAGGATTATCCAGCAAAGTCGTTCATCCTCTACAGAATTGGCGATTCCAAGATTGTAGGCTGTATTCAGACAGTGTATCTCAAGCAGAGTTGGTTTAGCCTCAGAAGATTAATATCTGTGAGATGTATTCAGGCGGTTTCCCTTTCCCCGCAAGGTCATTTATTCTTCCCCAGTGGAGCCAGTTAATTTTCCCCAAGAGAGTCATCCCATCCCCAGCGGAGTTCTCTCCTTTCAGCAAGTGTTCTTTCCTCCCAGTAGAACTCTAAGATTAAGACTCTCCCCAGCAGAGTTGGTTGTAGGTCCTGGCATTTATTTTGTCAGGGATACTGTGTAATATCAGTTCACTCTCCAGCAGAAAGTCCGATCATACCGTGCAACCCTGCTATTCCCCAGCAGGGGGTTACCTCAACAGGGTGTTTGGTTCGAACTCCCAATTTCCCCAGCAGGGTTGACTTCACCCTTCCAGCATTTATTTTGCTGGAATAGTTCTGCAGCATCTGGCTATCCCCGGCAGGATTGGCATTATCTTCAGCACTTATTTTGCTGAAGCAGTTTCTGTACTCTAGCAGTTCAGGTGGAGAGAACTCTTGCTCAAATGAACTACCAAACATTCAAGATCTCGGCATGGGACATCCAATGATAGTGTCAGTTTCGGCCGTATTCCCCACAGAGTTACCAGGATAAGTCTCTCTTTATTCCCAAGCAGAGTTATTTGTCATCAAAAGGTTTCATGAACCAGAATTTCAGAAGTGGCCTCCGGGCATCAGAACAGGCATCCGGTAGTTTGGTTTCCAGGTATCCCCAGTAGAGTCCGCCTCAAAGTCGCTGTCACGTCGGTGATAAGAAGTTTGTGAGTTGGGATCAACGGAGAACTGAGTCCTGACGGGGACAAGATGTATTTTCTCAGCAGAAAAGATGTAGTCCTTACATGGACAAATCAAGACGAAACATGGGTCCTGACGTGGACGAATCTATTCCTTACGTGGAAGAAAAATAGTTTCCTTACGTGGAAAAAGATGGAGATTCCTTACGTGGAAAGACGAGTTTATTCCTAACGTGGAAAGATGAGATTCCTTACGTGGAAAAGAATGGGTTTCCTTACGTGGAAAGATTGAGTCCTCACGCGGACATATCAAGATTGATTCCTGACGTGGAAAGAAAGAGAGTATTCCTGACGTGGAAGAGTTTAGTCCTGACGCGGACAGATCAAAGAAGTTATCCCTAACGTGGAAGAAGAAGATAGATTCCTTACGGGGAAAATTTAGTCCTGACGTGGACGGATTCAGAAGAAGAAGTATGCCTAACGTGGAAAGAAGGCGTGTTCCTTACGTGGAAGAGAAAGAGAAACTTCAGGTCCTTACGTGGAAAGATGGGAGTCCTTACGTGGACAAATCATAAAAATGGTTCCTTACGGGGAAAGGAGATCGTGTTCCTTACGTGGAAAAGATTGAGTCCTTACGCGAACACATAGGAGGAGGATTCCTTACGTGGAAAGAGCGGAGTCCTTACGTGGACAGATTAAGATGGCATTCCTTACGTGGAAAAATGTAGTCATGACGCGGACAAATCGGAAAGAGTTGGTTTCCTTACGTGGAGAGATTGGGGTCCTTACGTGGACGGATTCAAGAAAAGTTGATTCCTGACGTGGAAAAATGATGTACTCCTTACGTGGAAAGGTGAGTCCTAACGTGGACAGGTTCAGAACCAAAGTTGTATTCCTTACGCGGAAAGATTGGAGTCCTGACGCAGACATATCGAGTTGTACTGGAGTCCTTACGTGGACAGATTGGTACGGTTCTCCTTACGTGGAAAAAGAAGATTGCATCCTGACGTGGAAAGATGGAAAGTTTAGTCCTAACGTGGACAGATGCAGAAGAGATGATTCCTTACGTGGATGGTGTTATTCCTAACGTGGAAGAGTCTATTCCTAACGTGGACGATTTATTGGAATATCCCCCAGCGGAGTTGCCGAGATTTTTCTGGGTTAACAGCAAGTGGAGTCCTAACGTGGACAGGTTCTAGTTGAGATTTCTTCGTATTGATGACAGACAGAGTCCTAACATGGACAAGCAAGCAATCTGTTATCCCCAGCGTGGTCGTTACGAGATCAGTGAGCGGCTGCAAACAGTCAGATCCAGGCAGTGGATGTCGTTACCCAAACAGTGGCGCAGTTTATTCTTGCGGTTGGCAAATTTCCGGGTTTCTTAGTATTCAACCGTCTCGTACCTCGAATGTTTGAAGGTCGGTCGCTCTTCACCCAATCGGGTCCAAGTCGCTTGAATAGGGGCAGCTGTTGCACCCTAAAATTTGCTCAACCTTATTCACTTGGTTTATGTTTCAATATCATTAGCATTTGCATATAGAGTCATGTACATAGCCTAACCATCTGCATAGCATAAGCATAGCAAGTCATTCAACAGGGGATCAAGCATTATTCTTATCTCTAGAGGCCTATCAAGAGGTTATTATCCTAATTCCATCTCATTCAAGTCATCAGAAAAGAATTTGAGAGCAGAGAGTTCAGCAGATCAAGCCTTGAGCCTATCCCCTATCTGAGGGTATCTGAGGGTCAACAAGGGGGTTGTGAGCTGTGAATGGAAGGCATGGAGAGCATCTAGACACCATGAGAGGCTTAGAAAGTCATTTGGGGAGGAAAACAAGTTGTTGAGGTGACCACAAGAATTGCAGTTGAAGACAGTCAACTAGGGTTTCATCTGGGTCAACCCTAGGTCAACCCTAGGTCAATTGATTGATTTAAGGGCATTCAGGTCTATTGAAGGGATGTGGGGTTCATCATTTGACATGGAGAACAAGGATATGTTGTTATGCTAAGAAGAATTCAAGATAAATCAAGGAGAAGAGGAGTCTCTAAATTAGGGTTTCTGTGTAAAATCCCCTAGTTTAGGTCAAATTTCCAAGCAAGATAAGTCAAAATGCAAGCTTCAAATGGATCCTTGGCCAACATGAAACTTGTAGAGGATCTCAAGACCTTTAATTTTAGTGGTGGAAGACATCAAGGAGATTTATAGAACTCAAGTTATGGTTCTTGCAAGTTACAGGTCATCTGAGGTATCTGAAATTTTGTCTGTGAAAGTGACTTGACTTCCAAGCAACTTTTACCCCTCAAGGAGATTTCAAATGAATTTCTGGTCAACATAAGAATTGTTCCTCATTGTCTTAGCTTTCTAGGATGGTATAGTATGCCTTCATATGATGTGTGGAACTCAACTTATGGTCTTGGCAAGCAAAGGGTATTTTGGTCATTTGTAAATTACAGGTCATTTTAACCTATGCCCAAAACTCATACAAGGAGGCCTCAAATGAAAAAACTTACAACATCAAACTTGCTCCAAATGACATTTTGAGTCTAGAAAAGTGACCATGAGAGATTGGAAATGTCCATAGCACAAGGTTTCAAAATTGGTGAATTTAATGAAGGAAAATGGCTTAAAAAATGGTATTTTTCATATCTTGGCCAAATGATGCAAAATTATAGGTCATTTTGAATGGAAAAGGCATTTTAAAAACATTGGCTAAAGTGGAATTTTGAGCTTAGGTCATAATTTGTGAGTTATCCATGGTTGCTTGAATTGAAAGTAACATAATCCAAATTGAAGGGGAAAAGTGTAAGGGAAATTTCTCCAATGTTCTAGGAGGTTCCTACATCATCTATATATTCATGCAAGCTGATTCATGCAAGGGTTAGTGCTACCACTTTGTTCAAAACCTCCATTTTCACTCATTTTCCATTCTTGCATAAGCTTCTAAAACTCCACCAATTTCTCACCAAACTCCAACATTCTTGATTCAATCTTCATCATCATCACACAAGGGTCAGAATCCACACATTTGTTTGGCAAATTGAACAAGAATTCGTGCTATTCATCATCATCATTCAAGGTGCAAGAATCTTGGAACTAGGAGATTCAAAGCTTTGGAGCATCTTTGATTGCATACAGAAGGAATCACCAAGCCTACTGATCACATTCCCCTCATTACAAGCAGTTGATTTGAGGATCTTAGCACCTGTATCAAAGAATTACACCAGGTTGGCATTCTGTTCGAATTGCTTAATTTAGGTAGAATCTTAGGGTTTTGATAGCATAGAACGGTTAAGCATAGGTAGATGACTAGTTGTGGTGATTTTAGAGAGGTTTCATGAAGTTTGAACATGAGGTGGTAATTCTGTTGAGGCTCTTAACTCTTGGATTAAGGCATGAAAGTGTTAGTAGAATAGCATGTTATGATCATGAGGAAGTGTAGATTAGCTTAGGGTGAGTTTTGTGAAGAATTGGAGAGGTTTCATGTCAGGCACTAATGGTGGTTTCCATCTGTTCCACCTATCGAATTGGCTGGTTGTTTGAGTTTTAATGGAAACTATGGTTAGAGACTTGTAGAGGGAAAGAAATGGATGAATTTTGCTTTTTATGTCGTGCGTTTTCATGGCGTGTGGAGAGAGCATGAGGAGATGGGAGTATCGTGCATGGGGAGGGTTTCTGAAACCCTAAATGGCTGGAGGTAGAAGACGAACCAGGAGCCACACGATGAAGCCTTGACTCTTGACTGGGAATATCATCCAACGGTCCACGTTTAAAGCTGAGAACGGAGGGAAATTTTAAAAATTGAAACGCAGCGTTTCATTAATTGGGGGGATTGGGCTCAGAGAGCTATTCGCACCCCCCAGTTTAATAATCCCAATGCGCTGAACGTGTTTTCCTTACTATTCTCACCCCCTCCCTTTATTTCTTTATATTTTCTTTTTATTTTCTTCACATTTTTCATACATTTTCTAAAATTCATAATAAATAGCAAAATCATCATTTTTAATTCATTCTTTTTGCATATTTTTCTTTAGGATGTCTAGAAAATTATAAAAAATAAAAATTGCATTTTATTTTTTATTTGATATTTTTCCCATATTTTCTAAATAAATAACATTTTACATAATTCCATTTCATACATGATTTTGATATTTTTTGTTCTATTAATTGCTTTCATATTTTTCATCCATTCTTTTTAGGTTGTTTAGATTAGACATCAAACTTGTAGATTCAATTTAGTACCCATTTTTAGAAATTAAATTTAGGTGCTTAGTGTAGGTGTGAACAACATGAATAAAAAACTAGGGTTTTAGGTGATGACTCAGGAGATTTGATTCTCTTCCCTTAGGACTTAGGGCTTGACTAGTTTAGTTATGGGACTATAGGGGCTATGGGTAGTTATTAGATCCCCTAGAAAAAGTCAGGACTCCCCTACTGCTATTAATATGTTATTGTATCTGATTGACTAGTGTGGTGTGCCCTCTGGGGATTATTGCTTGCTTGCTTGGGTATGGGGATTGTTTGGGGGACTTGGGAGATCTGAAGACTTGAGGAGAGGAAAGCCATTGGAGATCCAGAGATTGAAGTTCAACTTCCAGAGTTGAAGAGAAGATTCTTGCTAGCAGATGCTGAGGAGACTAGGGTTTAGGAGCTAGGCAGAGCTTTAGGTTAGAAAGTTTGTTTCTCAAGCATGGACTGCCTTGTCTGCATCCATTCTTCTCTGTGATTCAGAGTCTCTCTAAGACACTCACCCCCTTCCTTTGGAAGGCTTGGTGCTAGTGTCTAAGAGATAGAACTCTTGAGAGAAATGTCTTTTGTGTTAGAAGCAGTCTGTTCACCACCTTTGGTAGTCAACTGATTGCTTAACACCCAATTCACTCTTGTGACTAATCCCTCATCCTGGAGGTTTGAACTTGAAGAAAAGCCATTGCAGATGGAAGAATGATGATCAAAGCCCTTATCTAAAGATCATGAAGATGGAGATTAATGCTTGTTGAAGCCTGTAACTGATTGGAGATTACTTGAAGCCAGATGTTGATTCAGAGCTGCTGATGCTGTTTTTATTGCTGTATTTCATTTTTGATGTATTGACTGGTTTTCTGGACTGTATTGTTTGCTGTTTACCCTGTTGGGTTGAAAGTGAAGTCTGTTCACTTTTGCCTATTGTTTTCTAGGTTCGAGGTTGAGTGGGACTCCCTTGCCTCGCTTGTATTGCTGCATCCATGCATTTTACTGTTTTACTGTATATATCTGATGTTATTTCTGTTTCTGCCTATCCCGTAGGATCTCTGTTTCTCTCTGTGCAAGAGAGGAGCGTGATAGACACTAGGTCTTAACCCATGCATGATAACATTAGGTTAGTTTGTTTCCCTTCGCAACCGTAGGTTAGAGTTTTGTCTCTTTCTTTCTCAAAACAAACAGAAAAACACATAAAGATTTCAAACACAATAAAAGACACTTCTTCCGTAAAAGAATGTGAACTCACCAAAACGTCATTTTTGTCCGCTTGGACCGCTAATCAGAAAACCTTTTTTCAGAAGGAATAAAATCAACCAAGACAAGCTTGTGTCGTACGTGGCCCGAACTACGTTTGCTCTGATCTTTCATGCCGTGTGAAAGTACGTAGGCATAGGATGCGATATCCTAGCGAGCAACCTTCCCCTCCTTTCCAGATTTCTCGTTCCAGGCGGGAATACGTAGGCATAAAGTGCGATACTTTGCCGAGTCATTTTTTTTTTCATTTTATTTTCTTTTTAACCCTCGACCTTTAGAGTAGATAGAATAACAATCCATACCCGAAAACAAGCATGGATCCCGTCGAGTACGACGGACGTGAGGGTGCTAATACCTTCCCCTTACGTAACCGACTCCCGAATCCAGGTTTTGGTTGCGACGACCATACCTTTCCCATGTTGTGCGAGGTTTACTCTGAGCGTTTCCTTTCCCTCCCGTGGGATAAATAACGCGCGGTGGCGACTCTTCTGTTCAGCCGGCGCCGATTTTCGCAGTAGCGACATGGAGCGCGTCTTTCCGACATGTATCTCTCCTTATCCTTCTATAATTCACAGATTTGCGCTTTCAATTCCTCCAAAGTATCCATCACTTCTTTATTGGTTGGATTTTTTTTCTTTGGCTGCTTATACAGCTTGGATGGAGTGACACCAAATCCCTTACCCCTCACACGCCCAGAATACTTAGGAATATTCAACACCCGGCTCAGTAAGCTCCTGCAATCATCGTCCTCAGCGGGAGTTATGGTCTGGGATAGAGTCTCCTAAAATATAGATAAAAACATATATAAATATATTATACACTTTTGATCAGTTACTGACAAAGATAACGTTGTACTTACACATTGTTCAAAGACTTGTTGAACTTCTTCCTGAACAACTCCATCTCGTCCCACATGGGCAGCCTTCCATACAACATGGTCCGGAAGAGATGTCGCATCACTCTTCTCCTCTTCCAACTACGCATTAAGACGAATAATAAAGCATTATATCCTATTATATATACTTACTATTTTTTGTAAATATATCATATTAAAGCATTTATATGTACTTACTATTTTTTGTTCTAATCGTGCATATCCCAAACGACCCTTTCTGTATGTATATGTGGGATTTGATGCCCGTTGACGATTTACGCCACTAACAACCTGGAAAAACAAGTTTATCAGAACTCTTGTGGAAGAAGTATATATACTATACATAGTTCATGATAAGTTGTACTTACTTCAAATTCTTTTGTTCTCCGCTTTGCAACAAACGTCTCCCATTCTTCCTCCAATATCAAATCCACGTACTTCATTGGACGCTCCGAGTCAACAAAGTTTCCTTCAGAATCTTTTAGAAACTTGTTTGTTAAAAACGCTCTAAATCCCCTCAAGCGTTTTCCGGCCAATTGAATACAATATTTTCTCCTACGATCTTCAATATTAAAAGATCTCTGCAAACAAACACACATACATATAACATGTTGTTGCACCCCAAAATTTGCCCAACTTTTCTTTACCTAGCTTATGTTTCATTTCATTCACATTAGCATTATCATTTGCATTTCATTGACATGTATGCAGGAGATCAAGAGCTATGATTACCAATCAAGGGCTACACAAAACTTTGAAGCTAGCTAAGAAGGTTATTCAAGTGCTCAAGGGTTGATATCCTTGTCAGAGAAGTTAAAAGATCCTCAGAGAGAGTGGTTGAAGCCAAGTGTGTAGGTCTCCTAACTTGAAAGTTGTGGAAAGCCATCAGATGATTCTGAAGCTATGAGGTTGGACTTGAGGTCTTGAGAGAGCTCATTAGAAGTGTTGAAGATCACTTTGAACCCTATATAAGTCATTGTGCAAGATTAAGAAGGCTCAGCCATGAATGGTGCAGCTAGGGTTTGACTGGGTCAACCCTAAGTCAACTGAGGATCTGAAGGAGGTTGAGACCTAATTCAAGAGCCAGGTGATCATGGATTGATACATTGAGATGTTTTAAGGCTGATTCCAATGTTAACTCATCATGATTGAAGAGTTTGAGAAGTTTCAAGCTAGGGTTTCTAAGGCTTGACAGTGTAAAATCCCCTAGTTTGACCCCTATCTTCAAGGCAATTTATCTCAAGATGTGATTGTCATCTCATCTTTCCCCCAACATGATTGTTGTAGAGCATGATCTTAGCTTTAATTTTAGTGCTAGAAGTCCTTGATAGGATTTGTAGAACTCAAGTTATGGCTTTGACAAGTTACAAGTCATCTGAGGAATGTGAATTTGGAGCTTGAAAGTTACCCAACTTGCATGGCACTTTTTCCCTAGAAGGATGATTCCTATGAACTTTTGGTTAACATGAATGTCGTTCCTTATCCTCTTAGCTTTCTAGATAGTAATAGAAGTCCTTGATAAGATTTGTAGAACTCAAGTTATGGCTTTGACAAGTCAAGGGTAGTTTGGACATTTAGTGATTATAAGTCATTTGTGATCATAGGCCATTTTCACCAACTTAGAGGCCTCAAATGAAGTTTTGTTCAACTAAAAAGTTGCTCAAAATGGGATTTTAACCTTGACCATGCATCAAGGAGACATTTAAATGGCTCAAGGAGAGACTTGGTTCAAGAAATTTTGAAAAAAGGAAGAATGAAAAGATTTAATGGTCAAAAATTCAAATAATTCATTTGGTGACCAAATGAGACAAACTTATAGGTCATTTTGATTGTAAAATGCATTTTAAAGACATTGTAAATATTACTTTTATCATTTGAGGTCAAAATCCAAGAGTTTCATTTAGTTACTTAAGACTTAAGTTACATATTGTTACACCCTAAAATTTGCTCAACCTATTTCACCTGGTTTATGTTTCAATTGCATTGTCATTTGCATAATAAGTCATGTACATAGTCTAATCATTTGCATACCATAGCATAAAAAGTCATCTAACAAGGGATCATGTGCCATTATTATCAAAAATAGGCACATCAAGGGGTTTTTATTCAAGCTCAAGACTATCCAAGTCATCAAGAAAGGTTTGAGGCATTGAGAAGTTTGAGGGTCAACCAGTGCATTTCTCTCCTTATCTTGGGGGGTTGAAGATTAATCAATGAGTGTGTGAGTCATGAATTAGGGTATGGAATGTGTACAAAGATCATGTAATACCTAGAGGGTCATTTTGAAGATGAGACAAGTCATTGATACAAGTACAAGAGCCAGAGTTGAAGTACAGTCAACTAGGGTTTCATCTGGGTCAACCCTAGGTCAACTGAGTGATTGAAGAGCATCAAGGCTTAATTGGAGGATGTGAGATTCATGAATTGATATGTGGATACAAGTGTGGTGTTGTGCCAAGGATAAATCAAAGAGAATCAAGAGTAGGAGGAGTTACCAAATTAGGGTTTCAGTGTAAAATCCCCTAATTTAGGCCTCACTTCTAAGCCAGATAAGTCACAATTCAAGTTTCAAATGAAGTCTTGGTCAACATGAAACTTGTAGAGCTTATCAATAGCTTTAATTTTAGTACTAGAATTCTTCAAGAAGGTTTGTAGAACTCAAGTTATGGTTCTTACAAGTTATGGGTCCCTAGAGGACATTGAAATTTATCTGTGAAAGTCACTTGACTTCCAAGCAACTTTTGCCTATGAAGAATTTTCAAATGGATTCTTGGCCAACATAATATTTGTAGGGCTTGATCTTAGCTTTAATTTGAGTACTAGAAGTCCTCAAGAAGATTTGTGGGACTCAAGTTATGGTCTTGGCAACCCAGGGGTATTTTGGGTATTGATGATTACAGGTCATTTTTCAACATAGGTCAAACTCTTCATCTTCCACTCCTCAAATGAAAAAATGTTCAACATGAGATGTGTTCAAAATGATGTTTTTAGGATAGATAAGAGGGCATGAGAGTTTGGAATGGCTTGCTTCACAAAGTCACAAAAATGGCCTAAAATAAGGGTAAATTTTAAATGAATCAAAGTTGAAAATTGGGGTTTTTGATCTACACATCCAAACCAAGCCCTATGGCATACCAATTTGATTGTAAAATACATTTTGAGAACATTGACATTGCCATAATTTTGAGTTGAGGGATATTTTTAGGACTTGCTTTGAAAATTGGTTACTTGCATCATAAGGCACAATTGCAAAACCACCCTTCAAGGAAAATGCAAGGCTCCATTCCATCCAAACATATTCAATATCTCATTAGAAGACAAATTGGATCAGAATTGAGTAGAATTGCAAGCTGCTACATGAGATGGTATGAGTGTGGCATAAGATGAGATTTTCATGACATGAGATGGTGAATTTCTCATAGGATCAATCCAGAACTTTCTAGAGCCTTCATCCACATTCTATATATACATATGAAGTGATTCAGATCACTGGTTGGAGAGAATTGAGGGAGATTGAAGAGATTGCATTTTCAACCTTCCATTTGCAAAACAGAATTCAGTTACAAGTTTCAACCACTTCCAATCGATTATTTTGATCTCAGAAGCTTGCTCTAGCATTGGTGGATGATTCCAGATAGAATCCATAGCAAGAGCATTGAAGAACTGTGAGATTGCACTTGGAATTCTCAGCCTGCAACTCAAGATTGAATTCAAGAATCCAAACCATTTCAATATCTTTCTTTGCATACAGAAGCATCCTTTGGTGTTAGTGAAGGTGTCTGGAACTTATTGAAGCTTATCTTGAAGCTTTGATCACTCTGTTCATCTAAAAATTGCAGGTATGTAAACTTCACTCCATGTCTTGATTTAGGCAGTTTCAATAGGCTTTGAATGGTTAGATCCAATGTAGATGATCATAGGGAGCTTTCTGGTAGCATTAGGGTTGATTTAGAGACAATTAGTGGAGTGACTCAATTTCTGTTCATGCTTGTATCTTCGTGTTCTTGGTGTTATAATCTTAATTTGATAGCTAGAAATGATCAGGGTGAAGTGGTGAAGAGATTGAGCTATTCAATTTCAAGTTTGGTGAGTCTTGATGATTGACCAATTTCTGAGGAGTGTATCGTGTTTTGAGGAAGAAGGTGATTCAATGTGTTTAAATGCCATGGTTGAATTGCTGGTGAAAATGGAGTAAGTTAGGGCTTTTAGTTTTGATTTTTGATGAAGAATTGAGGGAGCACGATTTGGAGAAGATGAAGTTCATACCTCTGTGCTTCCATGGCTTTTTCCCCCCAGAATCATTCAAAGGTTGAAGACAACCTGACCACCCTTAGATCTTAGGAAGACCTTTGACCCAATCCAAATCCAACGGCCACGCGTGATTCATTTTGTGAGAGAGTCTGAAGAGTGATCAAAACACACAGCATAACTTAAGTTGAAGCTTTGGGCTTAAGTGAGAATCTGATAACCACACCCCACTTCCAAGGCCCAATGAGAAATACACGTAGTTTTATTGCTATTTGCCACATAACTTTTCCATTTTTCTGTACATTTTCATTTTTTTATTTTCTGAATGATATTGGGCCTAGCACGCTTTCCTATTAGCACCCCCCTCTGGGCCCAGTTGATGATTTGAACTGTTCCTGATTGCTATTCAACACGCCTGTTTTTCATTTTCTTTTATTTTTCATTTTAATTTTTCATTTCATATAGGTTGCTTTGAAAAATCATAATAAATTGAAAACTCATCATTTTTAGATGGGAATTTTTTCCCTATGTTCATGAAAACATCAAGAAGATATTAAAACAAGAAAAATGTCATTTTTCATTCATTTTTCATTTTTTGGTTTATTTTTACTTTTAATTGCTTTTATTTCACTTTTATTTGATGTACCAACTTGCTGAATTTAGTATGATCATTTCCTTTGGTATTTTGATTCCATTCTTTTTTCTATAGTTAGATTATAGTATTAGGTTCCCTCTGGAATTTTATCACATTTTTGTGATTTAATTTTAGTTAGTTTTGGATAAGGAACTTTAGTGTGCTAGAATTAGGGTTTCAACTGGACATAGGTGCATTTCAACACATAGTTTTGGGTTTTTTAATTTGATTTAGGCCTTGGGGTTTATATGGGATATAGGGTACATAGTTAGGGTCCATTAGAAATTAATCTAGGATTTTATGATGAGTATTTCCGTTTTATTTGATTTTTGCAAGATGGTTGATATTGGTGTATTTCCCCCTTGGTAAGTTGCTTTGGATGTTGGGTTTTGGGCCTTTTCTTTAGGTGTTGGGGCTTGTGCTTGGCTTGAGGAGTATGTGAAGACATGGAAGAAGATTGAAGACAAAGAATGATGCTTGGAGCTTGAAATTGCTTGTGCTTGAAGATTGCTTTTGAAGACTTAGGAGATAGGAGATATATGGAGAGCTCTAGAGTAGACTGATTTCTTCTGTCAAACATAGAGAGCCTCTTGTGCCTCTATCCTATCCTATGACACAAGGTCCCCTAAAATAGTTCCATCTTTCCTTAGGAGGGATGTAGAGCATGCTTTGATTGGGTAGAACCTTGAGGATACCTCTCCCTTGCTATGATAAGATCTTAATGATTTCCCTGGGTTATCATTGAGCCTCTTAACATTCCAACTTCATCTTTTAGTGATTCTCTCCTGTGAATGCTTGCTTTGAAGTTGAAGACCCATTGAAGGTAAGAAGTGCATTGAAGACTGGTGAAGATGAAGCTTGTACCTGTCAAAGCTGGGTATCTGTTGAGATTAGGGTTTTGCTGCTGTCTAAAGCTGTCTGCTTATTGGGGTTCAGTGCTTGCTAAAGCTGAAGATTATTGGAGATAAGAGCTTACCTGAAGCTTGAATATCATTGGAAAGTGAAGATAGGATCTTGCTTGAAGTTGTTACTGTCAACCTTGTGCTGTTAATCAACTGTAGCTGCCGGAGCTGGTGCCGTTTGAACTACTTACTGTAGGAGATGGTATTGCTGTCTGAGCTGGTTGGGTTTTATTTTCTTTGCTGTGTTGTCTGCTGATTCTCCCTCAGGTTTAAAGTGAAGTTGTTTCACTTTGCCTATTTTTTTCTCAGGTTCGAGGTTGAGTGGGGTTCCCTTGCCTTGCTTGTTCTGTTGCATTTCATGCATATTTACTGTTTACTGTATATTTGCTATTTCTTTTCCGTTTATCCCCTAGGATCTCTGATTTCCTCTGTGTAGGAGGGAATTATGACAGACATTAGGTTGTAATCCATGCATGATAACATTAGGGTAGTTTTGATCCCCTTTTCAACCTTAGGTTTTTAGAACGTTGTTTCTCTTCTATCTCAAAACAATTCAAGACACAGTAATAAGGATAATCGATGTCGTACGCTATGAGCCTTAAGCTATTTGAGAAAGGTTGCTGGAGGGTCACTCTTCAGTAATCTGACTACTTAGTGTGTTACCCTTAGGGTGACATACGACGTAGTCACTCTCAGGTATAGTCTCTAGTGCGTCAGAGATCGCAAACATCGTAAAAGACAGTTCTTGCGTAAAGGACTGGAAAACAAACATCAAAGTGTCGTTTTTGTCCGCTTGGACTCTTAATCAGGAAACACCCTTTCATAAGGAGATAAAAAAAGCATTCAGACAAGCTTGTGTCTTTCGTAGTCCGAACTACGTTTGCTCTGATCTTTCATGCTGTATGAAAGTACGTAGGCATAGGATGCGATATCCTAGCGAGCAACCTTCCCCTCCTTTCCCGTAGGTAGGCGAACTACGTTGACTCTGATTTATCATTCCAGACGGGAATACGTAGGCATAAAGTGCGATACTTTGCCGAGTCATTTTATTTTCTTTTAACCCCAGACCTGTAGAACAGATAGAATAACAATCCGTACTAGAAAACAAGCGTGGATCCCGTCGAGTACGACGCACGTGAGGGGTGCTAATACCTTCCCCTTGCGTAATCGACTCCCGAATCCAGGATTTGGTTGCGATGACCATTCCTTTCCCGTCTTTGCGTTAGGTTTACTCTGAGTGTTTCCTTTCCCTCTCGTGGGATAAATAACGCACGGGGGCGACTCTTCTGTCATAGCCGGCGCCGATTTTCGCAGTAGCGACAGCTGGCGACTCTCCTGTGGACCGGAATATCCCCTACACGAGTCAATCCTAGCGCTTGTTTTCCCGTCATGGGTGTTGTATAGATTTACTTTTCTGTCTTTACTTTCCGCATTTTATTATCAGCTTTATACTGTTATTGCTGCTATGGGAAGGGGGTAATCTGTTGAGAGATAAGCCGGACCTGGGCTTGAGGTTACACATAGACTTAGAAGTAGAGAGTAGTGGTTAGCCTGCTTGCTTAGCTCGCACCAGCTAGCCACGAAATTTACGCTCGGACGAGATTTTCTTTGATGCTTCTTGCCTGGCCCTTAGGGCTTGACAAGTTGTCTGACCCGAGGATTGTCGACTCTAGGAACCTATCAATTGGGATTCAACTAAGTGAGGCCGCTTCAAGGGATGGTGATGCCACACCTTCTGGGTATCGTATCATCGCTCTTGAAAGTCTGTGACGTTGAACCCGCATAGGATGTTGTACCTCGTCTGCGAGTTAGGTACATACCTGTAAGAGGTAGGTGGGTCTTGTTGCTACTGCGAAAATCGGCGCTGGCTGACAGAAGAGTCGCCACCGTGCGTTATTTATCCCAACGGAGGGAAAGGAAACGCTCGAAGTAAACCTCGCAAAAAACGGGAAAGGTATGGTCATCGCAACCAAAACCTGGATTCGGGAGTCGGTTACGCAAGGGGAAGGTATTAGCACCCCTCACGTCCGTCGTACTCGACGGGATCCACGCTTGGTGTTTATAAGGAAAAGGGTGTGTTTATCTATCTACGCTAGTGGTCAGTCTGAAAAGAAAAGAAAAGGACAGGACTCGACAGAACATACGCTGTTCTGGGCCTACGTACTCCCTCATGCAATGGGAAAGTCAGAGTCAACGTAGTTCGACTACCTACGTCTAGACGGGGGGAAAGGTTGCTCGCCAGGATATCGCGTCCTGTGCCTACGTACTTCCACACGGCATGGAAGATCAGAGCAAACGTAGTTCGACTACGCACGACACAAGCTGTTCAAGTGTTTTTTATGGGAAAATGCACCTTAACCAAGGGTTTTCACAGTCCAGGAGGACAAAAGGTTTTGATGTTTGTTCAAATCTTTTAACAGAAGAAATGAATTCACTTTTGTTTTATCCTTTATTAAGTGTTTTTCTGTTGTTTTGAGAAAGGAAAGCGACACCCTAAAACTATGGTTGAAAAGGGGAATCTACCTAATGTTATCATGCCTGGTTGACCAACCTAATGTCTATCATAACTCCTCCACAGCAGAGAAGTTAGAGCTCCTAAGGGATCATGGCAACAACACTAAACAGCAAACAGGAATCATTGCAAAGTAAAGAAATATTGGAAATATGCATGAATGCAACAACCAAACAAGCAAGGCACAAGGGCCACAAACCACAGAGGCAAGGGAGCTCAGCTCTACCAAATACCAGCAAGCAAAGCCACTCAATAACAATCAAGCAGAAGGAGGACCACCTCAACTTCTCATGCACGCAAAGCCTATTTCCAAGATGCACCTATCTCAGAAATATCTAGATGAACCCCTAAGTCTAATGCAGCACAGCACCACACAAGTCAATCAACACAAAGAGAAGGCTAACCAGCCTGGCAAACTCCTATCCAAAAGCAAGAAACTACCCCTGAGCAAGACCCTGAACAACCCTAAAACAAAACCCTAATCTACCTCTGAGCAAAGCCCTATGCAAAACCCTAATCAAATCTCAAAGCAAATCCCTAAAGCAAAACCCTACACAAGAGAAATCAATCCCAGTCTTCAAGCTTCAAGACAAGCTTACCAAAGAAAGGGAGCTAAGTAGACAGGCCCATAGTGCCTTCCTCAGGAAAGTACTAGAAGGCTCCTACTTAGGAATCATATCCCATGCGGCTCAACAACTGTGAACGGTTTACATTCCTCCTCAGGAGAAACTAAACTCACAAGAAGGCTCCAACATAATTGGATACTTGAGAAATCCTACATGAACTAAGGGAACTAAGTGAACAGACCCATAGTGCCTTCCTCTGGAAAATACTAGGGGGCTTCCACTTAGGAATCATATCCCATGTGGCTCAACAACTGTGAACGGTTTACATTCCTCCTCAGGAGAAACTAAACTCACATGAAGGCTCCAACATCATTGGATACTTGAGAAATCCTACATGAACTAAGGGAACTAAGTGAACAGACCCATAGTGCCTTCCTCAGGAAAGTACTAGGGGGCTTCCACTTAGGAATCATATCCCATGTGGCTCAACAACTGTGAAAGGTTTACATTCCTCCTCAGGAGAAACTAAACTCACATGAAGGCTCCAACATCATTGGATACTTGAGAAAGAGGTGAGAAGAAAGAATGAAAGACATCCATAGTGCCTTCCTCAGGAAAGTACCATGAACTTCCCTCAAACTTCAGGATCTCAAACCTCACAGAAAGAGAGCAAGCTCCTATACCAGGTCTTCAATCCATGCATCCCTGAAAGCTCCATCAAGTCTTCATCCAGCCTCCATCTTCAAGAAGAAACCACAGGCCCTCAAACCAAAAGAAACTATCTCTGAAGTTCAACCACAGTTGAACTTCAAAGTCAGAAGCCCTCAAGACTTCTCCTATTCTCAAGCTCAAACAAAAATAACAGAACACCCTATAAAAATCTACCAAAAATCTAGGGGAAACCTACATGCCTCTATGATCCCAAGATCAAATCTCAAAGCCTAAGTCAACTTCTAAGGCTACTAAACAATCCCTAACATGTGAATGGTCAAGGGTTAACCGGCAAGTTAGGAGGTCTCTACTCTCTAACCCTAAAACAACATCAATCAATTTCTAAAAAATCTATGAAAAATCTATGGGGAGCATGCATTAGTCTAGTACAACATACTAAAAAACTAAAGCAAAATTCATTACCGAATGAGAGAAATAAAATCAACAAGGCAGACACATCACAAACCAATTATTCAATACCAATTAAAATACAAAAATGCAAATAAAAATGAAAATGCATGATCAATTCAATATTTTTGCACCCTAAAATTCTAAATTGAATTATGAATCTACAGAAAAAAAAGAAGGGAATTAATTGGCTCATCCTACTATTTTTTATGAATTTCTAACATGAATGAAAACAAAGAAATATTAAAAAAGAAATAAAACAAAAGGGGGGGGGGTGATGATAGCAAAACCCTAGTTGTTTTTCACATTGGGCTAAACATAGGGGTGCACCCAGCAATTGGGGCTTAAGCCCAAACCTAAATCCAGCATTCTCACACTCAGGTGAGGGGGGCAACGAGTAATGAGGGAGTGATCTAAGAAATAACGATTTGGGCTTAACCCAATTCAAACCCTAACCCACTTATCTATCAACAAAACCAACTCTTCTTCCCCAGAATCTGACTACTGTTCATCCCCAAAACCTAGCTGCGCCGTTCATCTCCAAATTCCTCTCTGAAATCCTCTGAAACAACCCAAACCCTAACGCACCCTGAACAACCTTAGCTCAAAATCAACTATCGAACACGAAGAAAACTTCATCTCACACTCTCGGTTCACAATCATCCTCACAACTCTTGATCTAAACTCATCACCCTGGATCTAGCTAACCCTAACTGCAAACAATTGAATGAGTCGAGAAGGGAACGAACAAACCTGGAGACGATGAAGGCGGCGAAGCTTCTAGAAACGGAGAATGTTGAAAGAGAGACCGTCAAAGATCTTGAAGGGATGCGTTGGAGCTCGCTTGAAGATTTCTGGACAAACAACGAAGAACCCGACGAGTTCTTGAAGATCTGGGAATCACGAGGTTCGTTCTTGATCTATGAAGATCTGGGAAACATGCAGGAACAGATGAAGGATTTGAAGGTTTTCTGGAAATGATCTAAAGAACGATGAAGGTTCTGAAAATTTTTTGGAAATGATATGAAGAACGATGAAGGTTCTGAAAATTTTCTGGAAATGATATGAAGAACGATGAAGGTGGTGACGAACACGGCGGCGATCTATGAGTGTTGCTGGGAAAACGAAAGAACACGATCGAAGGTCCCGATGAATATTGCTGATAAATCTGGAAAAAATGGCCGGATGAAGGTTCTATGAGTTTTCCGGCGAGTTGTTGATGAAGGTGGACGGAGAAGAGCGGAGGAGATTGGGTGAAATCTGGATTACTGGGAATTTTGCAGCTTCCGGCGACCTTAACAGTTTCCGGTGACCGTTGCGGTGGAGGAGGGTGGTCCGGCGGGCGTTTGCATGGCCGGCGATGGGGTGCTCCGGCGAGGATGAGGTGCCACTAGGTGGCAAGCCTGCATGCAGAGGGTGAAGGCTGGGAGGACGCGTGTGAGAGGGGAACGAGAAGGGCGCAACACGTGGCAGGAAAGCTGGCAGAGAGAGAGAGTGGAGGTGATGAGGTGTCAGAACCGGGGGAGCCAAAAAAGAGACGCGTGGGACGCTTATTATATAGCCACGTGGATAATTTTGGGCCTTCTGAATTTGGACTTTGACCGAACACCTGGCCCACAATTAGCATGATTAAATGAAACCAATGCATTAAAGACTCTCATTAAAAGGATTAATACGCATGATTAGTAGACTAAAGACCTAATGGCTGATTAAACGTGACAAAATAAATGGCTAATCCAAAATTAAAACTCTAATCAACTAATTAAAGCTCTTAGTCAAAATTAAACTAATAAAACCTAATTAATCTAAATGGGAAAAAAAGATTAAACCTAATAAAAAAAACTCTAACAATCATCAGCTCTAAAATCCCAATAAAAATCTATTAATCTATTTAATACCTAAAAAATCTATAATATTTCTGGAAAACATTTTAAAATCACTACACCCTATTAAAATAAAGTCTAGAAATTTCTAAAATCTATATATTCTATTAATTTTCTATATTATGATTGAAAACTATATTAATATCTATAAAAATCTAAAAAAAATTTAAAACTATTAAAATCTATTAAAAGAAAATTCTATCAAACTATTATCTACAATTTAATATCTAAAAAAAAGAAGTTTATTCTAAAATCTACTTAAAACAAATTATAAAATTCTAAAAAGATTTAAAACTATTAAAAAAATAAAAAACTATTTAAATCCTAGAAAATCGATAAAACCTATTTAAAATTCTACAAACGGCTATTAAATCCTAAAAAATGCAAACAAAAGCCAAAAGCTAACACAAAGGAGAGCGAGACCCGATCGAAGCAAACCGTAAACCCCGGGCATCAGAATATCCCAAAAACCACCATGTAAGCTGAAAACACCGAGAAGCGCACAATTTCCCGAAAATAAAACCCTGATTAACTAGACTGGATCTGAAATATCCAGTAGATGAAAACCAAGTTTTAACCCTGACATCCTCTGTCTGTGCACAAATGTCATGCATCTGATATGCGAATACGAATTTAAACCACGAACCAGATAGGAGAACCGGTTGGTCAAATTTTAGGGTGCAACAGCTGCCCCTATTCTAACGGCTTGGACCTGAATGGGTGAAGAGTGCTCAGCCTTCAACCATTCAAAGGTAGATGACGGTTGAATACCAATGAAACCCTGAAATTTGCCAACCGCAAAAATAAATTGCGCGCACCACTGCTTGGGGAGAATTAACCAGGGAACTGATTTCCATTGCCACAGCGACAACTAAAACACTATCCATCAACCTGCTTATGAAATAATCTGATATTATCTATGGACCATCCCATTCCGAAGAAGAGGGTATACACTGAACAGTGAGAAATTGTTGATCTCTCTTATCAACCTTTCGTATCCTGAAGAAACGAGCATACGCTTAACCAAACGAGACAGTGCTGATTTCACTTATCAACCTTTTGCTCGAACCTGAACGAGCATCCACTAAACAGCGAGAAAATGTTGATTTCACTTACCAACCTTCCGTTCGTACCTGAACGAGCATCCACTAAACAGCGAGAAAATGTCGATTTCACTTACCAACCTTCCGTTCGTACCTGAACGAGCATCCACTAAACTGCGAGAAAATGTTGATTTCACTTACCAACCTTCCGTTCGTACCTGAACGAGCATCCACTAAACAGCGAGAAAATGTTGATTTCACTTACCAACCTTCCGTTCGTACCTGAACGAGCATCCACTAAATTGCGAGAAAATGTCGATTTCACTTACCAACCTTCCGTTCGTACCTGAACGAGCATCCACTAAACAGCGAGAAAATGTTGATTTCACTTACCAACCTTCCGTTCGTACCTGAACGAGCATCCACTAAACTGCGAGAAAATGTCGATTTCACTTACCAACCTTCCGTTCGTACCTGAACGTGCATCCCTGTGGGGGCACGAGAAACTTAACCAAGCAACTCTGAGAGGACAATTCTGACGACGGCCGTCCAATACCTATTCTGGCAATAGGTATCCTGAAAACACTCCGCTGGGGAAATTGGGAACTTAACCAAGCACCTTGACGAGAATAACCTTGTTGAAAAATAAAAGGAATTTAACCAAACAACTCCGTGGCGAATACCCTGCTGGGGACTATGAGGGACTTAACCAAGTAACTCATGGAAGTAACACCCTGCTGGAGAACATAACTCTGCTGGGGAAACTACGGGTAACCACCCAGAAATCTGCATTACCATCTTCCAATGCTGACACCACAGCATCCTGAGAAAGACTCAGCTGGGGGAAAAAGTGCTTGACCAAGCAAACTCTGCTAAGGGAATATGTCATGACGAACACGATCACTGCGTGTCTGGCGCAACGACTCTCTTGACCGGAGGAAACACGATCACCGCGCGTTCTGTGCCGCAAACAAAACATACAGGACGAATACGATCACTGCGTACTCTACCGCAAAAACCCCATAACATAACGATGACCCACGATCACTGCGTGCCCTGCGCCACAACTCTCTTGACAGGAGAAAACACGATCACTGCGCGTCTTGCGCCACAACTCTCTTGACAGGAGAAAACACGATCACCACACGTTCCGACGTAAACAAAACATATGCACATCTCTGCAAACCACGATCTCACTTATCGACAGAGAAAATACCTGAGGCTGTACGGGTAATCAATCCTGCTTACGCTCCCAAATGCACATGTTTGATGATGCCGTAATGCTTCCATACTGCATGGAAATGCTACGTATTCGTGTAAAATGCAAGTGCTTATGATGCATGCTTATGCAAAGGATTACTTCAGCAAAATAAATGCTGAAGACAAACTGGATCTGCTGGGGATGGCCGGAATACTACCGATACGCTTCCAACAAAATAAATGTTGGAAAGATGAACTAACTCCGCTGGGGATGACCGTCCTGCTGGGAAAGTAGCTCACAAACTCATAACTTCAAACTCTGCTGAAAATGATCGTCCTGACGAGGAAGGATCAACCTGTTGGGGAAAGAGAAAAGCAATCCTGGAAACTGCTTTCAAAAGGTATCAACACTCTGATTACGCCCTGTGGGGATAATTCATCCTGCTATCACTGAGCTGGGGGTTGACCGGTGTGCTCTGATTCGCACTACGCAAGAAATTCTTCGGGCGAGTTAATCATATCCGTCTCGACCCTTGCTGGGGAGGACCCTGTTCTGCTTGATAAACCAATTCTGAACTACTGAAGATACACTGACCTCGCTTTTGACGCAATCTCAACTCTCCTGGGGAGACAACATTCAATTTTTCCTGGGGCGACTTCACTGGGGAAAGACACAACATTCATCCTCTGGAGAGGGTACTAACCTGCCATGGACTCTGGCGGGGATAAACAGACTGGCTTGAATAACTTGCCCCAGTGCACTCAACTTGCCCCTATCTAACTCCTGGGAATACTTGCTCTGAACAGCTTGCTATGAGACGACCTCGAGATTACTTGCCCCGGTATCTATACGACAAAAAGATTCAATCTCCATTAAACCCCAATCAACCCAGTTGGTTTCAACACTCTCTGCGGTGACTTGCCCCTGAATGAGCGTTCTAGCGACTTAACCTGATCTGATTATCCACCTGAAGTATCTGCTTTCAAATCTCCACGTTCTGTATAATTGCCCCTGATTGGCTCTTGAGAAGACTCACTTCTGATTAACTGCTTCTTAAGCATACTGCCCCTTGATCAACTGAAGCTTCGGGACTTGTCCTCAGACTAACTGATTCCGAACTCAATGGAGGTCAATGCCCCTGATTCACTGGGTTTCACAACATATACCATCCTGGTTCAGCCTGCTGAATTACTCGGTCCTGCTCGATTATTCCCTGTTGGAATCTCCTTCATGTCAACTACTAACCTGCAAGTAAAAATCTTCTGTTCACGAATGGTAATTCTAATGCAATGTTTATGCAGATTTTGAAAATTTGTGCTGTCACTCATTTACATGTCATGATTGAGTGATGAATGAACCAACGTTCATACGTAGTGCTTACGTGGTCAGTGAAAAACACAACAAGGATGTGACTAGCAAGTCACGAAGGAGTCAGGTTACTCAACCTTATCGTAATGCGCTTTCAGAATAAACCCTGCCTCAATTAGGTCTTTTAAGGGTTGTATCGTGGTCGGGTTCACGGTTCGTGAAGCAAAGGATATTTGGCTCAAATTTTGATTTGTACCCACCCCTTCTACGTGATGATCTCCGATCCTAAGGTTCAGCTAACCTGGCACAAGCGCTCGCCTCTTCGAGAGGTATGTTGAATGGTAAGAACCACAGTTAAGGAACTCACAAGAATTTCGGAGTGACAGTTACTCCTTCTTCGTTTTCGGTGTCTGTATACACGACTTTGTCCTTCACTGGGGATCTATATATATATTTTTTTCTATCCCTTCTTTTCCATTCTTTTTGATTCCCTAATTTTTGCCTGGACTAACTCCTTTTGAGTTCTTTCCGTTTTTCGTTTTCTTTTTGAGGTCCAGCGGGATGCCCTGATTTTTGCCTAAGTATTAGCTTTCCAGCTTTTTCTTTCTTTTTACTTAGCAGGCTTTCTTTTTCTTTCTTTTGGAACAAAGTCGTGTGACACTGGTTGTCTTGATTGCCCCGAAAGGATTGCAACTGTCTCACTCCTGATTGGTGAGGTTTAACCACTGTGGTTGACGAGGTACGACCTCTTGAGAGGCATAAACTGTAATTGGTCCTCGAAAGACAACACTCCTCTGTAAGACTTGAATGCTCGGTCAAGCTAACTGACAACTACCCTGCCCCGGGTTAAGATGTGAGGGTTTAAAAGTCCGAAAAAACTTCTACTTCCTGGCTCGAAGTGGTTAACAAGGGACTAACTCCTTATATCACCAGTATTTAGGGGATTTGAAACAATGCCTTGTACGTCATCGGCAAGGTTTTATCTGAAAGCATACGATCATCGGTTATGAGTTTATTTCGTCATCCTCCCTCCAGTCTTTGCTAATCACCGTGATAAAGTGGAGTGAATAAAATGGAAGTGTCAGTGCAATGCAGTAAATGAGCGACAACGACATGATTAATTCAGAAAAATGCATAGTCATTTTATTATTATTACCATTCGAAACATACAATGTTTACAACAAGTAGTAACTGACAGAAAAGAAACTACAAATGCAAATGATATAAAGTCTGAGGACTGCCAATGCTGAGGGCGCCTGCCTGTCTGGACCACTGGCTTTTGCTGGGGAATACTTTCCGAGTCTACGAGCTTAGACAGCTGAGAAGTTAGTATGAACAAACAGAAATCCTTCTCGAAAGGAAATGCAATCCTGGTCGATCAACTGTTGTACCTTCGCCTGAAACGCTTTACAATCTTCAGTTGCATGCCCTGGAGAGCCACCATGATAACCACATTGAACTTGGGGATTGTACCCAGGAGGGTAAGGTTCTGGCACAGGCTTGAGAGCTTTCGGCTCCACCAAAGCGTTCTGAACCAACTGTGGCAAAAGCTGATTGTACGACACAGGAACTGGGTGGGAAGGACCATTCCTTCGTTCCAAATTGCTACGAGGTCTGTTCTGATTCTGACGCTGAGTCTGATAACCCTGTCCACGAGTTCGCTGAGCGACATAAGACTCCTGATATGGTACCCCAGGCACAGTGGTCTGTCCAGAATAACGAGGTACAGGAGATACTGATCCAACAGATTTCACCGGTTCATCTCGAGGATACCCAACATCTGGCATGAATGCATCGATCATAACTCCTTCTTCCTTCTGATAGTCATGAAGAGATTCAGTTTCACTAGCCTGACCGCCTGCAACATTCTGGATTTTTCCAGTCTTTACACCATACTCAATGCGCTCTCCTGTCCTTACCAATTCAGAGAAATTTGGTGCGACTCCAAGCATTCTTTCGAAGTACAGGCTCTGCAAGGAGTTTACGAACATGCCTCTTAGCTCTTGGTCTAGAAGCGGTGGTTGCACTCTAGCAGCGAATTCTCTCCATCTCTGAACATACTTTCTGAAAGGTTCATTGTTCCCTTGAGACAATTCTTGCAGTTGCATGCGACTAGGAGCTTCAACAAGATTGTAGTCATACTGCTTCAGGAAAGCTCTGGCTAAATCCACCCATGATCGAATCTGATTACTCTCTAACTGCATATACCAACTCAGAGATGCCCCAGTCAGACTATCCTGAAAGCAGTGAATCATCAACTTGTCGTTGTGCAAGAATGAAGTCATTCTTCGGCAGAACATCACCAAATGTTGCTTCGGGCAACTGTCTCCTTTGTACTTTTCAAACCTCGGCATTCTGAACTTCGGAGGTAACACCAGGCCAGGAACCAGACACATGTCTGCAGCACTAGGGTTAGCAGCGTCTTTACCTTTCAAGGCTTTGAATCTTTCATCCAATGCACGAAACCTTTCAGCATACACGGGAGCTAATGGGTCTTCAGTTTTTGCTATCGGGACCTCTCTTCGGGATTTTGGCACAGGGAAGGAAAAACCCTGGTAGTCTGAGATATCAACAGAAGGAGAACGTTCACTTCGGACAAAAAACTGCTCACGTAGACCTCGGTCTTCAACAGAAGGCCGTACAAGCTGAGCTGCGATAAGGTTGTTCACTTGCGGAAAGTCTTCGTCATGCGTAGATCCATACAAAGGATTGGACATCACAGTGAAACCTGACAAGGTATCAACAAACTGGAAGCTGCTCTCTGACATAGCTACCAACAACTGTCAACTGACTTCACTGCTTGATTCTGCTCAAATCTGCTTCAACCCCTTGGTCGTCTTCAACACTCCACACTTGCCTCGAACAATCCCCCGAGAATCACCCTCTGGATCAAAACAAAGGCTGGATAAGTGCTCTGGTCAGCTAGAGAAATGCTATGCAATATGATTTATGCAGACA
>OZ012737.1:465363989-465501489 GCA_963859935.3 Lathyrus sativus
GGCCCCTTCAAGGATGTTGATCTTTTTCATCAATTCCCGTAGACAGAAGGATTCTGAGATTCAAGGGATGGTGTGGAATTGCGTTATGATGATCCCGTCTATCCTTAGACGATGCGAATAATGATTTGTTCATCAATCAGGATGATCCCGTCTACCCTTAGACGATGTGAATATTGATTTGTTCATCAATCAGGATGATCCCGTCTATCCTTAGACGATGCGAATAATGATTTGTTCATCAATCAGGATGATGCCGTCTACCCTTAGACGATGTGAATATTGGTTTGTTCATCAATCAGGATGATCCCGTCTATCCTTAGACGATGCGAATAATGATTTGTTCATCAATCAGGATGATGCCGTCTACCCTTAGACGATGTGAATAATGATTTGTTCATCAATCAGGATGATCCCGTCTACCCTTAGACGATGTGAATATTGATTTGTTTCATCAATCAGGATGATCCCGTCTACCCTTAGACGATGAGAATATTGATTTGTTTCATCAATCAGGATGATCCCGTCTACCCTTAGACGATGTTAATTGATTTGTTCATCAATCAGGATGATGCCGTCTACCCTTAGACGATGTGAATTGGGAGATTAATGTTGTCTTTCCGTCTATCATTAGACGAGGTGAGTATTCTATCAAGGTGTCTTCCCGTCCATCTTTGGGCGATGTGAGTATATTTCTCTTCCTGCCTATCAGTAGGCAATGTGAAAGAATCAGGTATGTTGTTGCAACCATCAGGGTTTGTTATATGGGGTATCACAAGCAACGGGTATTCAAATCAGGAGTTCTTTATCA
Organism: Lathyrus sativus; assembly: GCA_963859935.3. Classification (NCBI taxonomy): domain Eukaryota; kingdom Viridiplantae; phylum Streptophyta; class Magnoliopsida; order Fabales; family Fabaceae; genus Lathyrus; species Lathyrus sativus. The sequence goes on from OZ012737.1 coordinate 465,364,798, forward strand.
GATGATTAATCAGTTTGGTGCCATAATAACTGGACTCGGTTTTCTGGACTTTATTCCCCAAGCAGTTGACAGTATATGCTCGCGGTTGGCAAATTTTCGGGTTTTATTTGTATTCAACCGTCTCGTACCTCTGAATGTTTGAAGGCTGAGCGCTCTTCAAACCCTTCAGGTCCAAGTCGCTTGAATAGGGGCAGCTGTTGCACCCTAAAATTTGACCAACCGATTTTCCTATCTGACTCATGGTTTAATTTCATATTCACAGCTCAGATATGATATTTGTGCACAAGCAGGGGATATCAGAGTTTACAGCTTGATTTTCATCTATCAGATATGGCAGATTCAGTCCAGATTATCGGGGTTTTATTTTCGGGAAATTGTGCGCTCCTCGGTGATTTTTCAGTGATTTTGAGGATATTCTGATGCCCGGGGGTCTCTGTTCGATTTAATCTGGTCTCGTGCGCTCTTTTATGGCGGTCATTTGCATTCATCTGCATTTTAGGGTTTAATAGGCTTTTGTGAATTTTTAGCAGGCTTTATAGGATTTTTCTGGAATTTAAATAGGGTTTTTGCATTTTTTAATGGTTTAATTCTCTTTTTAGGATTTTATAAGAATTTTTAAATCATTTTTAGGAATTTTGTATAGATTTTTAAATGGGTTTAATTGTTTTTTAGACAATATAGAAAATAATATAGTTTTTTTTTCTTACTAATGATAGATTTTGATTAGTTTTAAATAATATTAGAATGTTAATAGAGTTAGTAGAGATATAGAATTAATTAGACTTTAATTGACTTTTTAGAGTTTAATTAGGTTAATTGACTTTTTAGGGTTTAATTAGTTTAATCATTTTTAGAATTTAATTAGGTTAATTGAATTTTAGAGATAATTAGATCTTAATTGATTTTTAGATTTAATTAGGTTGATTTAGACTTAATTAGGATAATTAGAGTTTTAATCACTTTTTCGAAGTTAATTAGGTTAATTGTTGTTTTTAGATTTAATTAGGATTATTAGTGTTAATTAGACATTAATCCAATTTGAGTTAATTGTTTTTATTCAGTTTTTTTACAGTTTTGTTGTATTATTTTCGAAATGGGCCCAGGGCGTTTTTTTTGTAAGGCCCAATTCTCAGTTCAGAAAGTCCAAAAAAAGGTCCAAGTTTGTCCAGCAAATTCTCAAAGTTTTCCAGAATATTCTAGAGAATTCCAGCGAACTGCAAGTGTATAAAAGTGACACGTGTTGCTCAGAATGGGGTCCCACGCGTTTTGCCTTGAGAACGCCACCACCCACTCAGAACCCTCCCAGACTCCTCCACATGGTCCACACCTGTCCCCACTCCCTCTCTCTCTCAGCGCATGTGCGCCACTTGGCACCCTGCCATCATTCACCGGAGCCTCGCCTGGAAACTCACCGGCGGCCATGCATCAGCCCTAACTGCACGCCGCCGGCCACCGTCCAACTCCGGCCACCACCTGAACATCCAAAATCTCCAGAAAACCTCAGATCTTCTTCTTCCTCCTCAGATCCCTTCCGTCACCGTCATCAGCCCTTCGCCGGAAAACCAAAATCACCAGAAACCCTAAACCTGCATCACATTCATCCCCTAATTTCCAGAATCACCTTCATCCTCCATCGATTCTTTTCCAGAAACCACCTTGAACCTTCATACCTTCATCCAAGATCTTTCCAGAAGCCCTAAACCTTCATCCGTCATACAACATTTTTCCAGAATCCTTCGTTCACCACCAGATCTTCATCCATTCTCAAGCAAGATTCCCAGAAATCACCTTGAATACTCAAACCTTCATACCTTCATCCAAGATTTTTCCAGAAACACATCAATCCTCCATCAAATTTCCCAGAACGACTTCGATCTCCATCAATTTTCCAGGATCCACTCAGACGTTCAATCTCCAAGCAACATTTCCAGAACCTCCAGTCGCGTTCAATCTTCCAGGAGATTCTCAGATTTCTTCGCTCCAGCCTTCATCATAGCGTCTTCGTTCTTCAGCAACGCGCGCCTAATACTCAGGAATCTTCAAAGATCCCTTGTTCTCCTCGCGTTAAACCAGGTTTGCCTTCTCTCTATTAAATCTTCGTTGCAATTAGGGCGAAATAATTGGTTAGGGTTTTTGAGTTTTGATTCGTGTTTGATCTGTGAGAGAACTGTGAGATTTGGTGTTGATTCATTTGAGTGTGGTGAGATGTGTGAAGGTTTGTTGTTTTCTGGGAATAGATTAAGAGATGAGGATGAATTGCAGAGAGGACGTGAGAGATAGGATGAAGACGAGAGGAAGACGGCCAGAGAGGTTGATGAACAGTAGTTAGGGTTGGGAGTGATTTAGGTTTTGTTTTTCTGAGTATTGGATTAGGGTTTGGACCCTGGGCTTAGGCCCAAGCGTGTTCTTGCTAACGCACACCCCAAATTGCTCAATTCCCCCCAGCGTGTGTGAGAGTCTGAATGACTGAGTTGGGCCTTAGGCCCCAATTTACTTTCAACACCCCCCTGGGCGTAGCCCATAATGGAAATCAACTGAAATAAATCACTCATAGCACCCCCTGGCGTTTTTTCTTTTCTGAGTTACTAATGGTTTTTTTGACAAAATCTGGGCCCTGCGCCCAACTGCTATTGGCACTCCCCAATCAGGGCCCAGCTAGATAATAACCTGAGTCCATTGCTGATGGAACCCCCTCCATGTCATTTTCTTTTGTTTTGTTTTTTCTTTTATATTTCCATATTAAATAAATCAGAATAAATTGAAAATAGTTGTTTTTTTAATAATTCTTGTTTCTACCATTTCATGAAAATGTTAAGAAAATTAAATGAAAATACAAATGGCATTTTATTTTTATTTCCTATTTTTGCATATTTTCCAATTAATTGATTTCTTTTTTAATATTTTCAATGCATGCATTTCACTAGAAAATTCATAAAAAATAGTAGATTTAGTCAAATAATTCCGTTCTTTTTTCTGTAGACTCGTAATTCAGTGTAGAATTTTATAATACAAAAATATTAGCTTAATCATGCATTGTCATTTTAATTGCATTTTTCACTGTTATTGATGTTTGAATAATTGGTCTGTGGATATGTCTGTGTTGCTGATTTTAATTCTTTCATCTGGTGTTGAATTTTGTTCTGTTTTTTTCAGTATGTTACCCTAGAGCCATGTAGGTCTCCCATTAGATTTTGTTAGATTTTTGTAGGGTATTCTGATATGTTTTGTCTGAGCCTGGATATAGGAGAAGTCTTGATGACTTCTGACTTTGAAGTTCAACTGTGGTTGAACTTCAGAGATAGTCTCTTGTGGTTTCTTGGCCTGTGGGTTCTTCTTGAAGGTGGGAGCTGATGGAGGTCCTGTTGGAGCTTGCAGAGATGCATTGGATTGAGGCTTAGTCTAGGAGCTTGTTGTCTGTTTGTGAGGTTCGAGATCCTGAAGTTTGAAGGGAGTTTATGGTACTTTCCTGAGGAAGGCACTATAAATGACTTTCATTCTTCCTTCTCACCTCTTTCGTAAGTATCCAATGATGTCGGAGCCGACTTGTGAGTTTAATTCCTCCTGAGGAGGAATGTAAACTGATCACATGTTGTTGAGCCACATGGGATACGATTCCTAAGTGGAAGCCTCCTAGTACTTTCCTGAGGAGGGTCCTATGGGTCTATTCACTTAGTTCCACTAGTTTACCTAGGATTTCCCAAGTATCCAGTGATGTTGGAGCCAACTTGTGAGTTTAATTTCTCCTGAGGAGGAATGTAAACTGATCACAGTTGTTGAGCCACGTAGGATACGATTCCTAAATGTCAGCCTCCTAGTACTTTCCTGAGGAAGGTCCTATGAGCCTGTTCACTTAGTTCCCCTAGTGCATATAGGTATTTCTCAAGTATCCCGTGATGCCGGAGCCCTCATGTGAGTTTAGTTTCTCCTGAGGAGGAATGTAAACTAATCACAGTTGTCGAGCCGCATAGGATATGACTCCTGAGTAGTAATCTCCTGGTACTTTCCTGAGGAAGGCACTACGAGCTTGTCTGCTTAGCTTCCTTTTCTCTGGTAAGCTTGTTCTGAAGCTTGGAGACTGGGATTGTTTCCTCCTGCTTAGGGTTTTGATTAGAGTTTTGGCTTAGATCTTTGCTTAGGGTGCAGGTAGAGCTTTGTTTTAGAGATAGATTAGGAGTTGTCTCAGGTTTGTTAGAGGCCCTGCTCAGGGTTAGTCTCTTTGGATTGTTTGACTTGTATGATGTTATGTTGCATTAGACTTAGGTGTTCATCTAGATAGTTCTGAATAAGTGCATCTTAGAAGTAGACTTTGTGTGCATAAGAAGTTGAGGTGGTCCTCCTTCTGCTTGTTTGTTATTGCGTGGCTTTGCTTGTTGGTATTCGGTAGAGCTGAGCTCCCTTGCCTTTGTGGTTTGCGGCCTTCGCGCCTTGTTTGTCTAGGTGTTGCATTCATGCATATTTTCAGTATTCCTTTACTTTGCAGTTTCTTGTTTGTCGTTTAATCCTGTTGCCATGATCCCTTAGGAGCTCTGACTTCTCCGCTGCGGAGTTGTCATGATAGACATTAGGATGGTCAACCAGGTGTGATAGCAGTAGGTAGATTCCCCTGTTTCTCAGCTATAGTTCTAGGGTTTCCCTTTCCTTTCTGTAGGAGCTTGTGAGTAGCTTGACCCGTAGTTAGCTGAACTACAGCTGCTCTGATTCTTCGTTCCAGACGAAGATATGTAGGCATAGGATGCGATATCCTAGCGAGCACACTAACGACTAATCTTTGTTCTCTCGCGGCTGTGCGATCGAGACTTTCCCGCTAACGACTAATTGTTTCCCTTTCTCTTGCCCGAGTGCATTTGAGACCAGATCGTATTTGTAGGTTCTAGAGCTTTAGGACCAGTTTGTTTTCTCACTGCTGTGTGAGAGCTCCCTGTTTACCCGTAGTTAGCCGAACTACGTTTGCTCTGATCTTTCATTCCAGATGGAAGTACGTAGGCACAGGACGCGATGTCCTGGCGAGCAACCTTTTCCCCGTTTAGACGTAGGAAGTCGAACTACGTTGACTCTGACTTTCCCATTGCACGAGGGAATACGTAGGCCCAGAACACCGTGTGTTCTGTCGAGTCCTGTCTTTTTATTTTCTTTTCAGACCAGCCATTAGCGTAGATAGATAATACACCCTTTTACCTATAAACACCAAGCGTGGATCCCATCGAGTACGATGGACGTGAGGGGTGCTAATACCTTCCCCTTGCGTAACCGACTCCCGAATCCAGGTTTTGGTTGCGATGACCATACCTTTTTCCGTCTTTGCGAGGTTTACTTCGAGCGTTTCCTTTCCCGCTCTGAGGGATAAATAACGCACGGTGGCGACTCTCCTGTCAAGCCGGCGCCGATTTTCGCAGTAGCGACAGCTGGCGACTCTGCTGGGGACTATAGCATCTAGGGACTTTTCCCATCCCTTATGCTGGGACCGTTTCCCATCCCCTACGCGAGTCAATCCTAGCGCTTGGGTGTTTATTGGTTGGGTGTTGTGCATATTGTGTTTTACTTTTCTGCACTTTACTTTTCTGTACCTTTACCTTTCTGCATTTATTTTCCAGCATTATATTATCATGATTATTGCTGTGGGCAAAGGGAGGTTACTGTGAGTGAAAAGCCGGACCTGGGCTTGAGTACACACCTAGATATAGTTGTGGAGAAGTAGTAGACGAACCTGTCTGCTGAGCAGGCACAGTTCCCTACGAAAATCTACGCTCAGACGAGATTCTTGCAGAGGTGCTCCTTTCCGGTCCTGAGGATCTGAGGGGAGTCCAGACGTGAGGATTGTCGACTCTGGGGACCGATCATTTGGAAGTCAGCTAAGTGAGGCCTCTTCATGATTTGATGATGCCACTCCTTCTGGGAATCGTATTGTCACTCATGAAAGTCTGTGACGCTGATAACCGCATAGGATGCCGTACCTTTGTCCGTGGATTAGGTTTATTCTACCTGTGAGAGGGACTGGGTTATTGCAGGAAAACTGGCCTTCAGGAACCATGTTTCAGTACTTTTATCAGATGGTGTTCTTGATTCATCTCCAGGTGTGTTGTCTGGGTCAGATGGGTTTCTTATCTGAGGTTGAGGCTATTATCAGATGGTATTCTCGTCAGATACAGAGGTTCAGATGGTTTTCTTGCCAGGGGATTGATATTTGGAGTATCAGATGGTAGTTAGTGGCATGAGATTCTGATGACCGTGTTGGTTTTCTGTTCTTGATCACAGAGATATTCCTCTTCAGGCTACAGCATAGCCCCTGTGTTCACAAATTGCATTATTTATCATATTGCATCATTGCATTACCATCTGCATTCAACTAACGTGTGTGTATTGCAGGTACATATTTTCCCTTCCAGTTCTGGTGTTCGTTCCTAGCAAGACATGGAAAACCTGAAGAGAGTATTGCCCTATAAGTTCCCGTCGCCGAATATCAGTCTATTGTTAGAGTTGATTGCTATTGCTAAGAAGAGAGGAATGGGTGACTTCAGAAAGAGATATGGGAGGATTCTGACCTACGTTTATCAGCCATCTGCCTACGAGACCAGCGGCATCTATACTTTGTTACAGTTCTACGACGCGGAGCTCAGGTGCTTCGTATTTCCCGACTTCGTTTTGGCTCCTACCCTGGAGGAGTACTCTGCACTTCTGGATATACCGATCCGTGAGCAGATGCCTTTTTATCGTACGGACGCTGAGCCTAAGCTGGCTGAGCTTTCTGCCATCCTGTGTTTGAAAGAGTCTGAGCTGTCTGGGAAGATGATCAGAAGAGGAGACGTATGGGGATTTCCATTGGATGTCTTAGTGGAGAAGGCTCGAGAATATGCTCAGAAGGGTAGCTGGGATGTTTTTTACGTTATCCTTGCTGTATGTGTGTATGGCATCGTGTTGTTCCCGAACATTCCTGATTTTGTTGATTCTGATGCCTTTTATATTTTGGCTGCGAAGAACCCAGTTCCTACTTTGCTGGGAGATATCCACCATTCAACCCATTATCAGAATGAAAAGCGACGAGGAAGGAATGTGTCTTGCTGTGTACCTCTCCTATGCAGGTGGTTCACCAGTCATTTGCCTAAGTCCGGCCCGTTTGTCACATCTATCAGTTCTCTAGGATGGCCCGAGCGCTTAATGGGATTAACTGCTGAGAACGTGGTATGGGTCATTAAAGAAGTATTTGGAGCTGAAGTCATACTCAAAGGCGAAGGATTCCCGAATGTTCCGTTAATAGGAAGGAAAGGTTGTGTCAACTATAACCCTTCCTTATTGATCAAGCAATTTGGGTACATACCTCAAGGAGCGCCAAAGCCCGAGGAGATACAGGAATCTCTGTATCTCACCGGGGCAATAGGGAAAGAAATGCTGACCAAACTTGAGAGAGCCTGGAAAAACTTGCACAAGAGAGGGAAACTTTCAGGTAGCAGAGGGGATACTCGAGGTCCTAGCCCATATGTAGAATGGATTCGTGAGCGAGCTGTGAAGTTCCTTATGCCGTATCCAGCGGTTCAGCCATTGCATCCTCCTCCGGTAGAGGAGCCTACTACTGTGGACATTCAGGTTTACAAGCAGCTGATGGCGGAGAAAGAAGAGCTAGCCAAGGCTAAAGAGGCTTTAGAGCAGGAGAATGCCCAGCTTCGGCATGAAAATATTGAAACAGGATATATTTCTAAGCAACAAGCTGAAACTCTGAAACATCTGAAGACTACGCTATTGGAATTGACTGAGACCAAGAAGCGTCTAGAGTTAGATGTCGACTCAGTTAGTAGTGTGTTGGCCACCAAGAAGCAAGAGCTGGAAAGGGCCTACACAAAGCTAGCCAAGTTCAGAGAACACTGGGATCTCACTATGACCAAGCGCAAGGAGCGAGAAGGAGAGCTGAAGACACAGATTGCTCAGTTAGAAGAACAGGTCAAGGTGAAGAACGAAGAACTTGAAGAAGAAGCCTGTCGCCGATACGAGGCCGAGCGCAAGTTGACAGATGCCATGAAGAATTTGGAAGATTTCCAGCATAGAGCAGATGCCAAGAGACCCAAACCCGGGGATGGTGCTAATGATAAGGCTTGGGAAGACTTTGTCAGAGACATCCAAGGGACAGTCAGGAAGAGGGATCGACTGATAGAAGGTTTGATTTATCAACCAGATCATGCAGAGACAAAGAAGATGGTCGAGGACTTCCGCAACCGTACCCGTATTTGATTTCTCTTGTATTCTGTATGTTGAGATCACCACCAGGCATGTTGGCTGGGGTCCTCCTTGTCATATCAGCTGTATGGAGCATAGTTATGTAACTTCTTGACAAGACTGTTATTCTAATCAATATATGAGGGTTTTTCCAAATATTGTCTTTATGGTTTATCTCGTCTTGCTGCCACTGACACTGGAATTGGAGGGGAAATATCTCCAATGCACATATGCACGTTAGCATTTTTTGTATTTCTGTTTGCATAAATCATACTGCATAGCATTTCTCTAGCAGGTCAGAGCACTTATCCAGCCTTTGTTTCACCAGACAGTGATTCTCGGGGAATTGTTTGAGGCAAGAGTAGAGTGTTGAAGACGACCAAGGGGCTGAAGCAAATTTGAGCAGAATCAAGCAGCGCAGTCGGTTGCCGGTAATTGGTAGCTATGGCTGAAGGCAATTTCCAGGTTCCTGACACCCAGGCAGGGTTTACTATGGCGTCCAACCATCGGTATGATTCTATGGAAGGCTTCCCGCAAGCAAACAATCTTACTGCAGCCCAAGTTGTGCAGCCAACTGTTGAGAACCGAGATCAGCATGAGCAGTTTGTTGCCCGAAATGAACGTTATCCTCCTGTTAACAATCAATGTGTTGCTTTCCCTGTGATGAATTACCGGAGAGATATTCCAGTGACCGGGTTAGTAGATCCAAGAGCTCTTGACGATATTAGAAGACTTCGAGTGTTGGAAGAGCAGATGAAAGCCTTGGAAGCGAAAGATGCCGTTAACCTGGATGTTGTGGCCATGTGCTTGGTCCCTGACCTCGTGTTGCCGTACAAGTTCAAAGTGCCGGAATTTGAAAAATACACGGGAGATAGCTGTCCAAAGCTGCATTTGATGATGTTCTGTCGAAGGATGACTTCGTTTGTGCGAAATGACAAACTAATGATCCATTGCTTTCAGTATAGCCTGACTGGGGCATCGTTAAGGTGGTACGTGCAATTGGAGAGTAATCAGATTCGATCTTGGGTGGATTTAGCCAGAGCTTTCATAAAGCAGTACGATTACAACTTGGATTTGACTCCTAGTCTCGTAGATCTGCAAGAATTGTCTCAAGCAGAGAATGAATCATTCAGAGCGTATTTGCGAAGATGGAAAGAATTGTCTGCTAGTGTTCGACCACCGCTTCCGGAAAGAGAACTAGTTGATATCTTCTTGGGTACTCTGAAAGGCCATTATTTTGACAAATTGTTCAGTTGCACAAGCTTTGTGGGCCTGATGAGGCTGGGAGAGATTGTTGAGCGAGGACTCAGGAGTGGGAAGTTTCGAGGTGTTCCTTACGTCCCAGTTAATAAGATTGACCCAGTTGTCAGTTCTCAAGAAGAGTGGGAAGGAGATGACGTCACCTCAGAATCTCTAGCATCTCAGGATCAGTTTTCAGATACTTCAAGTCAACGATCCTCCTATCGCCGATCGCGTCAGCATGCTCCACGCAGACCAAGGAAACCTGAAAGGCAGTTTACTCAACTACCGGTGTCGTACAGTCAGTTGTTGCCAGATCTGGTCAAAAGTGGATTGATAGTGCCGAAAGAGACTAAGCCGGTGATTCCACCGTATCCTCCGGGTTTTGATGCCAGCGCCCGCTGTGAGTACCATGCTGGGGCACAGGGGCATTCCACCAATGATTGTAAAGTGCTTAGAAGTCAGATTCAAGATCTATTAGACTCTAGCCGTATTTGCATCACTTCTCAGGGTTTTGTTCAGATTAATGATTTTCCATCTTCCAGTTGTGCAAGTTCGTCGGTTAATGTCATGGAAGACTCCACAGGAAGTGTGTGCTCTGAAGATTGTCAATCAGAGAGTTCAGTTGAATATGGGGGAAGTTTCTAGAGGTTTCTACGCCGGATACCGCATCTGTTTTCTCTGCTTAATCCGTTTAGCTTTTTAGTGTCTTCCGATCACCACCAGGATTGTTGGCTGGGGTCGTTGTATTCATACTCATTTGTGCTTACCTGCTGATTTTGTTGGTTGTACATGTGTGGGAGATATTCGTCTGTGTGTTTATCGTTTGAGTTTCTCTTTGTCTCGTTATGAATGTGTGTTTGTTTGCTACGCTGCATTATCATTTAGCAGGTATATCAGAACCGTGGGTTTTATTTCCTCATCGTCCAGTTTATTGCAGGAATTCCTTCAGAGATATGGAACAGAATCAGTTTGAATTGATCGAAGTCCGAAGCCAGCTGGGGCAGATGATGAGAGACATGCAAGAGATGCGTCTGGAGCAGAAGATTCTCAAAGAGGAGAACAGTCAGCTGAAGACCCAGATGAGCTTGATCATGGAGGTAGTCAAGAATGTGCTTAGGAAAGAAGACGATCAGCTATTTGAAACCGCAATGAAGAAGCTCGTGCCACCTGTGCATGTGGAACCTGAGCAGCAACAACAGGAGATACATCCGGTTCAGCGGAAGATCCAGGAAGGAAAGCCAAGGAGAATATTTGAGGCACCACCTATGGCTTATGCTGAGCTCTTGCAGATCTTATTGAGGTTTAATCTGGTTGAGAAAAGAACGTTGACACCACCAACAAAAGCGTTTCCTCAGGGATACGATGCCAGCAAGCAATGTGAATTTCATTCCGGGGCATCCGGGCATGACATCAAGGGTTGTCATGCTTTTAAGCACAATGTTCAAGACCTGATTGACTCGCACGATATTGAATTCACGCCGGGCGGCGTAGCTGTGCATATTGCTCCTGTCTCAGTCGATGCTAAGATGACAGATGTTTCTAAAGCTGTAGTGGGTCAGAAGCGTATCCTGGACTCCATGGTGTCAGAATCTCCAGGCCCACAACTGTTGCCTATTCCTGGGGCAGATCTGAGAAAGCAAATGGCTAAGCATAAGGAGAGCGTTAATCAATACGTCGAAGATCAAGAAACCGATGTTGCATTTGATACAAAGGGTGTTCAAGGGTCAACCCGATACCGGCAGCAGCAGCCTCAGCAACAGAATAATCGGGGGTATAAAAGAGGTCAGAATCAAGGTCCTTTGGCAAGCCGTCATTTGGAAACTCCTCCTATACCATACGCACAGCTTCTGCAGACATTGCTTCAGCTCCAATTGGTTCATAAAAGGACATTGGCTCCCTTAACGGGACCACCACCACCGGGGTATGATGCTGACGCTACTTGCGAGTTCCATACCGGGGCACCAGGCCATACGGTTGAGAACTGTAAAGCATTTAAGCACAAAGTGCAGGATCTGCTTGATAGTGCAGCAATCAGCTTCGGACCGGGAGGTCCCCAAATCATCTGAATGAAGGAGGAAGAGCTCTATAGTTTGGTTGAGTCGATTGAAAGCAGATCAGGACAGCATCGGGTTGCCTCTAATAAAGATAGCTGGTTCAGCAGCAGGGCAGATGTGAAAGCCCGGTTCTCGGAAGCTAGTATATTTTCTTTGTTTTAGCTTGTCATTTCTTTACATTTGTAGTTGCTTTCCTGTTTGAATTTGTAAACTTGTTTGTAAAACTTGTTGTTTTCATTCGAATTGATGATAATGAAATAAATATGCATGTTTTGATTAAATCCAATCGTGTTCACTCACTGTTTTTTACAAATATCCACCGCTTGGTTAAGAAGAATTTGGGGAGGATGACGAAAATGACCGACATGCAACTACCGATATCGTATGCTTTTGAAATAAAACCTGCTGATGATGTACAGGCATTGTTTCAAATCCCTAAACACCGGAGAAATAAGGAAGATAATCCCTTGTTAACCCCTTTGAGCCTTGTAGTAGGAGTTTCTTTCTGAAAACGAAAAACCCTCAATCATAACCTGGGGCAGGGTAGGTGTTAGCTAATTTGACCGAGCGTCCAAATTACAAGAGGAGTGTCCGTTCGAGGATCAATCACACCCCTAGAGGTCGTGCCTAAAAGACCACAATGGTTCAATCAAGAGTGGGACAGCCACATCATTTCCCAAAGAGTCAAACAACCAGTGTCACACGACTTGTTCGAAAGAAAAAAAAGAGAATCAAAAGCCCGCTAAGTCAAGAAAACTTCAAAACAAATGACTAGGGCAAAAATGAGGGCATCCCGCTGGACTTAAAAAATCAAAAGAAACTCAAAAGGAGTCAGTCCAGGCAAAAGTCAGGGATATGAAAAGAGAAAGATGAAAAGGATCAAAAGAAAAATCCTCGATGGAAATACGAGTCGTGTGACCACAAATGTCAAAGACGAAAGGGGAGTGGCTGTCACTCCAAAATCCAAAAGTTTCTCGAACTATCACTCCTATCCTTCAACCTCTGAGAGGTGAGCGCTAAGGTCAAATTAGCTGAACGTAGGATGGGAGAACATCAAGGAGAATGGGTGGGTTAAAAATAAACTTTGAGCCTTTATCCTTTCCTTCAAAACCATGAACCTGACCATGTTACAACCTTCAAAAGTCCTAATTGAAGCAGGTTGTTTCGAAAGCATACACCGGTAAAGGTCGCGTCGATTCTGACTCTTAAAAAGGTTCCTCTTACCATGTTGGTACTGATGTTGATAAATGTTTTGTGCATTATATGCCATAAACTGTTTTTCCTTTTCCCAGTGAACAGATTGGATGTCAAAGCTGTCATATGTGTTGCGTTAATACATCTTTTATGCAGAGCAACTTGTTTTACTTGCGAGTAAGCGCTTGACAGCTGAAAAGATTCCTACAATGGAAAGTATGGTCAAGATAGAATGCAGAATGCCCGAATGTTCCGGGAGCAGGGGCAGGCTTTATTGTGATCCCCAGTCAGGTCGGCTTTTCGAAGTCAGTTATTCTGGGGCAATCAGGTTGAGATTCGGTGAATACGGCGTAGTCCAGGGGCACTACTCTGAATTAGATAATCAGGGGCAAGGTCACTGCAGTCAGGGGCAGACCATCTTAAGCACGCAGAAGTTACTCGAGAAGCATTCAAGGTGAAGTATCTCTCAGGAGTTCAGAACGCTGAGGCAGGTTATATCAGACCATCAAGGAACAGATTTGCAGATTTCCTTTCAAGGACTATCCCCACAGATGTCCTGTAAGCTGGGGCATATCAGAAGCAAAAGGATTGTTGTTTTCCGTACCTACAGGGTCATTTGGAGTTATTCGAGCAGATGCAGTCGATTTTCGAGAGCGAGATGAACGCGGGAAGTCGTGTCACTATCCCTTGACTCTTCACTAAAAGGCTGTGTATTCAGGAAGAATGTTTTCCAGCGGCAGTTGTATCTGACCCAATAAGATAAGCTTAAGAGCTCAAATCCATGTTTGTGATTACTGTGAAGCCCATCCGTGTTGGCGCGTCAATTTCCAGATCCGAGCTTCATCAGCGCGCAGGAGGACTCCCTCCATTGTCTCCAGCAAAGACCAATTTGTCATTGGTATGGGTAAGCTATTCCCAGAGGAGTCTACTCATATTCAGCACGTCTGCTATTTCACAACGGAGTTATATTCCCCAGCAGGGTATTACTTCGTCGAGGTGTTCGGTTAAGTCCTCAATATCCCCAGCATGGTTGATCTCACTCTCCCAGCATTTATTTTGCTAGGACGATTCAGTGATATCCGGGTTTATCCCCAGCGAAGTTGGCCTCGCCTTCAGCATTTATTTTGCTGAAGTGGTTTTCTGTACCCGGCCTCTCCAACAGCTCGAGCCTGCTAGCATATTGCATGCATCATCATACTTGCATCATACTTGCATATCATTGTCAGAATGCGTAGCATTTCTATCCAGAATGGAGCATTACGCTGTAGAAAGATTAAAGCATTTGCATATGCATACGAAGCATAAGTCAGGTTTTCTATCAGCTTCACATGACGCGTGAATTACTCTGTGATCAGTTCAGGGACATTTATCCAGCAACAGTATTCAGACAGTTCAGCAGATTATTTGTATCTCAGATCATACAACGATTATGCTTTAAGCAAGCAGTCATCTGATGTCGACAAGCTTTTCTTCCCGTCTATCAGTAGACGATGTGAAGTTTTGGTTGATTTTCAATGGGGTTCAAAATAGAGTTTCTATAGCAAGTGGCTTTCCTTTCCGTCTGTCAGCAGACGATGTGAAGTTTCGAGCTACTGTTCAGCGGGTTTCTTATTGCCAGATCATACATATGATGAGGTGTTTCCCCAGCGAGTCTTCTCCGGCTATCCTTAGTTGTTGAGGAGTTTCAAAATGATTTTGGATATTGGTTCTCTTTCTGGTTATTGGATATGATGACGTTCAAGAGGTACTTTTCTGACTGTCAATCCTTATTGATGGCGAGGCTCTCCGAAGAATGTTCAGTTTGCATGATCGTTGATTCTTATTGACGACATGATTCTTTAAAAGGTGGTTTTCTTCCCGTCGGTCCATACTGACGACGTGGCCCCTTCAAGGATGTTGATCTTTTTCATCAATTCCCGTAGACAGAAGGATTCTGAGATTCAAGGGATGGTGTGGAATTGCGTTATGATGATCCCGTCTATCCTTAGACGATGCGAATAATGATTTGTTCATCAATCAGGATGATCCCGTCTACCCTTAGACGATGTGAATATTGATTTGTTCATCAATCAGGATGATCCCGTCTATCCTTAGACGATGCGAATAATGATTTGTTCATCAATCAGGATGATGCCGTCTACCCTTAGACGATGTGAATATTGGTTTGTTCATCAATCAGGATGATCCCGTCTATCCTTAGACGATGCGAATAATGATTTGTTCATCAATCAGGATGATGCCGTCTACCCTTAGACGATGTGAATAATGATTTGTTCATCAATCAGGATGATCCCGTCTACCCTTAGACGATGTGAATATTGATTTGTTTCATCAATCAGGATGATCCCGTCTACCCTTAGACGATGAGAATATTGATTTGTTTCATCAATCAGGATGATCCCGTCTACCCTTAGACGATGTTAATTGATTTGTTCATCAATCAGGATGATGCCGTCTACCCTTAGACGATGTGAATTGGGAGATTAATGTTGTCTTTCCGTCTATCATTAGACGAGGTGAGTATTCTATCAAGGTGTCTTCCCGTCCATCTTTGGGCGATGTGAGTATATTTCTCTTCCTGCCTATCAGTAGGCAATGTGAAAGAATCAGGTATGTTGTTGCAACCATCAGGGTTTGTTATATGGGGTATCACAAGCAACGGGTATTCAAATCAGGAGTTCTTTATCAGATGATTAATCAGTTTGGTGCCATAATAACTGGACTCGGTTTTCTGGACTTTATTCCCCAAGCAGTTGACAGTATATGCTCGCGGTTGGCAAATTTTCGGGTTTTATTTGTATTCAACCGTCTCGTACCTCTGAATGTTTGAAGGCTGAGCGCTCTTCAAACCCTTCAGGTCCAAGTCGCTTGAATAGGGGCAGCTGTTGCACCCTAAAATTTGACCAACCGATTTTCCTATCTGACTCATGGTTTAATTTCATATTCACAGCTCAGATATGATATTTGTGCACAAGCAGGGGATATCAGAGTTTACAGCTTGATTTTCATCTATCAGATATGGCAGATTCAGTCCAGATTATCGGGGTTTTATTTTCGGGAAATTGTGCGCTCCTCGGTGATTTTTCAGTGATTTTGAGGATATTCTGATGCCCGGGGGTCTCTGTTCGATTTAATCTGGTCTCGTGCGCTCTTTTATGGCGGTCATTTGCATTCATCTGCATTTTAGGGTTTAATAGGCTTTTGTGAATTTTTAGCAGGCTTTATAGGATTTTTCTGGAATTTAAATAGGGTTTTTGCATTTTTTAATGGTTTAATTCTCTTTTTAGGATTTTATAAGAATTTTTAAATCATTTTTAGGAATTTTGTATAGATTTTTAAATGGGTTTAATTGTTTTTTAGACAATATAGAAAATAATATAGTTTTTTTTTCTTACTAATGATAGATTTTGATTAGTTTTAAATAATATTAGAATGTTAATAGAGTTAGTAGAGATATAGAATTAATTAGACTTTAATTGACTTTTTAGAGTTTAATTAGGTTAATTGACTTTTTAGGGTTTAATTAGTTTAATCATTTTTAGAATTTAATTAGGTTAATTGAATTTTAGAGATAATTAGATCTTAATTGATTTTTAGATTTAATTAGGTTGATTTAGACTTAATTAGGATAATTAGAGTTTTAATCACTTTTTCGAAGTTAATTAGGTTAATTGTTGTTTTTAGATTTAATTAGGATTATTAGTGTTAATTAGACATTAATCCAATTTGAGTTAATTGTTTTTATTCAGTTTTTTTACAGTTTTGTTGTATTATTTTCGAAATGGGCCCAGGGCGTTTTTTTTGTAAGGCCCAATTCTCAGTTCAGAAAGTCCAAAAAAAGGTCCAAGTTTGTCCAGCAAATTCTCAAAGTTTTCCAGAATATTCTAGAGAATTCCAGCGAACTGCAAGTGTATAAAAGTGACACGTGTTGCTCAGAATGGGGTCCCACGCGTTTTGCCTTGAGAACGCCACCACCCACTCAGAACCCTCCCAGACTCCTCCACGTGGTCCACACCTGTCCCCACTCCCTCTCTCTCTCAGCGCATGTGCGCCACTTGGCACCCTGCCATCATTCACCGGAGCCTCGCCTGGAAACTCACCGGCGGCCATGCATCAGCCCTAACTGCACGCCGCCGGCCACCGTCCAACTCCGGCCACCACCTGAACATCCAAAATCTCCAGAAAACCTCAGATCTTCTTCTTCCTCCTCAGATCCCTTCCGTCACCGTCATCAGCCCTTCGCCGGAAAACCAAAATCACCAGAAACCCTAAACCTGCATCACATTCATCCCCTAATTTCCAGAATCACCTTCATCCTCCATCGATTCTTTTCCAGAAACCACCTTGAACCTTCATACCTTCATCCAAGATCTTTCCAGAAGCCCTAAACCTTCATCCGTCATACAACATTTTTCCAGAATCCTTCGTTCACCACCAGATCTTCATCCATTCTCAAGCAAGATTCCCAGAAATCACCTTGAATACTCAAACCTTCATACCTTCATCCAAGATTTTTCCAGAAACACATCAATCCTCCATCAAATTTCCCAGAACGACTTCGATCTCCATCAATTTTCCAGGATCCACTCAGACGTTCAATCTCCAAGCAACATTTCCAGAACCTCCAGTCGCGTTCAATCTTCCAGGAGATTCTCAGATTTCTTCGCTCCAGCCTTCATCATAGCGTCTTCGTTCTTCAGCAACGCGCGCCTAATACTCAGGAATCTTCAAAGATCCCTTGTTCTCCTCGCGTTAAACCAGGTTTGCCTTCTCTCTATTAAATCTTCGTTGCAATTAGGGCGAAATAATTGGTTAGGGTTTTTGAGTTTTGATTCGTGTTTGATCTGTGAGAGAACTGTGAGATTTGGTGTTGATTCATTTGAGTGTGGTGAGATGTGTGAAGGTTTGTTGTTTTCTGGGAATAGATTAAGAGATGAGGATGAATTGCAGAGAGGACGTGAGAGATAGGATGAAGACGAGAGGAAGACGGCCAGAGAGGTTGATGAACAGTAGTTAGGGTTGGGAGTGATTTAGGTTTTGTTTTTCTGAGTATTGGATTAGGGTTTGGACCCTGGGCTTAGGCCCAAGCGTGTTCTTGCTAACGCACACCCCAAATTGCTCAATTCCCCCCAGCGTGTGTGAGAGTCTGAATGACTGAGTTGGGCCTTAGGCCCCAATTTACTTTCAACACCCCCCTGGGCGTAGCCCATAATGGAAATCAACTGAAATAAATCACTCATAGCACCCCCTGGCGTTTTTTCTTTTCTGAGTTACTAATGGTTTTTTTGACAAAATCTGGGCCCTGCGCCCAACTGCTATTGGCACTCCCCAATCAGGGCCCAGCTAGATAATAACCTGAGTCCATTGCTGATGGAACCCCCTCCATGTCATTTTCTTTTGTTTTGTTTTTTCTTTTATATTTCCATATTAAATAAATCAGAATAAATTGAAAATAGTTGTTTTTTTAATAATTCTTGTTTCTACCATTTCATGAAAATGTTAAGAAAATTAAATGAAAATACAAATGGCATTTTATTTTTATTTCCTATTTTTGCATATTTTCCAATTAATTGATTTCTTTTTTAATATTTTCAATGCATGCATTTCACTAGAAAATTCATAAAAAATAGTAGATTTAGTCAAATAATTCCGTTCTTTTTTCTGTAGACTCGTAATTCAGTGTAGAATTTTATAATACAAAAATATTAGCTTAATCATGCATTGTCATTTTAATTGCATTTTTCACTGTTATTGATGTTTGAATAATTGGTCTGTGGATATGTCTGTGTTGCTGATTTTAATTCTTTCATCTGGTGTTGAATTTTGTTCTGTTTTTTTCAGTATGTTACCCTAGAGCCATGTAGGTCTCCCATTAGATTTTGTTAGATTTTTGTAGGGTATTCTGATATGTTTTGTCTGAGCCTGGATATAGGAGAAGTCTTGATGACTTCTGACTTTGAAGTTCAACTGTGGTTGAACTTCAGAGATAGTCTCTTGTGGTTTCTTGGCCTGTGGGTTCTTCTTGAAGGTGGGAGCTGATGGAGGTCCTGTTGGAGCTTGCAGAGATGCATTGGATTGAGGCTTAGTCTAGGAGCTTGTTGTCTGTTTGTGAGGTTCGAGATCCTGAAGTTTGAAGGGAGTTTATGGTACTTTCCTGAGGAAGGCACTATAAATGACTTTCATTCTTCCTTCTCACCTCTTTCGTAAGTATCCAATGATGTCGGAGCCGACTTGTGAGTTTAATTCCTCCTGAGGAGGAATGTAAACTGATCACATGTTGTTGAGCCACATGGGATACGATTCCTAAGTGGAAGCCTCCTAGTACTTTCCTGAGGAGGGTCCTATGGGTCTATTCACTTAGTTCCACTAGTTTACCTAGGATTTCCCAAGTATCCAGTGATGTTGGAGCCAACTTGTGAGTTTAATTTCTCCTGAGGAGGAATGTAAACTGATCACAGTTGTTGAGCCACGTAGGATACGATTCCTAAATGTCAGCCTCCTAGTACTTTCCTGAGGAAGGTCCTATGAGCCTGTTCACTTAGTTCCCCTAGTGCATATAGGTATTTCTCAAGTATCCCGTGATGCCGGAGCCCTCATGTGAGTTTAGTTTCTCCTGAGGAGGAATGTAAACTAATCACAGTTGTCGAGCCGCATAGGATATGACTCCTGAGTAGTAATCTCCTGGTACTTTCCTGAGGAAGGCACTACGAGCTTGTCTGCTTAGCTTCCTTTTCTCTGGTAAGCTTGTTCTGAAGCTTGGAGACTGGGATTGTTTCCTCCTGCTTAGGGTTTTGATTAGAGTTTTGGCTTAGATCTTTGCTTAGGGTGCAGGTAGAGCTTTGTTTTAGAGATAGATTAGGAGTTGTCTCAGGTTTGTTAGAGGCCCTGCTCAGGGTTAGTCTCTTTGGATTGTTTGACTTGTATGATGTTATGTTGCATTAGACTTAGGTGTTCATCTAGATAGTTCTGAATAAGTGCATCTTAGAAGTAGACTTTGTGTGCATAAGAAGTTGAGGTGGTCCTCCTTCTGCTTGTTTGTTATTGCGTGGCTTTGCTTGTTGGTATTCGGTAGAGCTGAGCTCCCTTGCCTTTGTGGTTTGCGGCCTTCGCGCCTTGTTTGTCTAGGTGTTGCATTCATGCATATTTTCAGTATTCCTTTACTTTGCAGTTTCTTGTTTGTCGTTTAATCCTGTTGCCATGATCCCTTAGGAGCTCTGACTTCTCCGCTGCGGAGTTGTCATGATAGACATTAGGATGGTCAACCAGGTGTGATAGCAGTAGGTAGATTCCCCTGTTTCTCAGCTATAGTTCTAGGGTTTCCCTTTCCTTTCTGTAGGAGCTTGTGAGTAGCTTGACCCGTAGTTAGCTGAACTACAGCTGCTCTGATTCTTCGTTCCAGACGAAGATATGTAGGCATAGGATGCGATATCCTAGCGAGCACACTAACGACTAATCTTTGTTCTCTCGCGGCTGTGCGATCGAGACTTTCCCGCTAACGACTAATTGTTTCCCTTTCTCTTGCCCGAGTGCATTTGAGACCAGATCGTATTTGTAGGTTCTAGAGCTTTAGGACCAGTTTGTTTTCTCACTGCTGTGTGAGAGCTCCCTGTTTACCCGTAGTTAGCCGAACTACGTTTGCTCTGATCTTTCATTCCAGATGGAAGTACGTAGGCACAGGACGCGATGTCCTGGCGAGCAACCTTTTCCCCGTTTAGACGTAGGAAGTCGAACTACGTTGACTCTGACTTTCCCATTGCACGAGGGAATACGTAGGCCCAGAACACCGTGTGTTCTGTCGAGTCCTGTCTTTTTATTTTCTTTTCAGACCAGCCATTAGCGTAGATAGATAATACACCCTTTTACCTATAAACACCAAGCGTGGATCCCATCGAGTACGATGGACGTGAGGGGTGCTAATACCTTCCCCTTGCGTAACCGACTCCCGAATCCAGGTTTTGGTTGCGATGACCATACCTTTTTCCGTCTTTGCGAGGTTTACTTCGAGCGTTTCCTTTCCCGCTCTGAGGGATAAATAACGCACGGTGGCGACTCTCCTGTCAAGCCGGCGCCGATTTTCGCAGTAGCGACAGCTGGCGACTCTGCTGGGGACTATAGCATCTAGGGACTTTTCCCATCCCTTATGCTGGGACCGTTTCCCATCCCCTACGCGAGTCAATCCTAGCGCTTGGGTGTTTATTGGTTGGGTGTTGTGCATATTGTGTTTTACTTTTCTGCACTTTACTTTTCTGTACCTTTACCTTTCTGCATTTATTTTCCAGCATTATATTATCATGATTATTGCTGTGGGCAAAGGGAGGTTACTGTGAGTGAAAAGCCGGACCTGGGCTTGAGTACACACCTAGATATAGTTGTGGAGAAGTAGTAGACGAACCTGTCTGCTGAGCAGGCACAGTTCCCTACGAAAATCTACGCTCAGACGAGATTCTTGCAGAGGTGCTCCTTTCCGGTCCTGAGGATCTGAGGGGAGTCCAGACGTGAGGATTGTCGACTCTGGGGACCGATCATTTGGAAGTCAGCTAAGTGAGGCCTCTTCATGATTTGATGATGCCACTCCTTCTGGGAATCGTATTGTCACTCATGAAAGTCTGTGACGCTGATAACCGCATAGGATGCCGTACCTTTGTCCGTGGATTAGGTTTATTCTACCTGTGAGAGGGACTGGGTTATTGCAGGAAAACTGGCCTTCAGGAACCATGTTTCAGTACTTTTATCAGATGGTGTTCTTGATTCATCTCCAGGTGTGTTGTCTGGGTCAGATGGGTTTCTTATCTGAGGTTGAGGCTATTATCAGATGGTATTCTCGTCAGATACAGAGGTTCAGATGGTTTTCTTGCCAGGGGATTGATATTTGGAGTATCAGATGGTAGTTAGTGGCATGAGATTCTGATGACCGTGTTGGTTTTCTGTTCTTGATCACAGAGATATTCCTCTTCAGGCTACAGCATAGCCCCTGTGTTCACAAATTGCATTATTTATCATATTGCATCATTGCATTACCATCTGCATTCAACTAACGTGTGTGTATTGCAGGTACATATTTTCCCTTCCAGTTCTGGTGTTCGTTCCTAGCAAGACATGGAAAACCTGAAGAGAGTATTGCCCTATAAGTTCCCGTCGCCGAATATCAGTCTATTGTTAGAGTTGATTGCTATTGCTAAGAAGAGAGGAATGGGTGACTTCAGAAAGAGATATGGGAGGATTCTGACCTACGTTTATCAGCCATCTGCCTACGAGACCAGCGGCATCTATACTTTGTTACAGTTCTACGACGCGGAGCTCAGGTGCTTCGTATTTCCCGACTTCGTTTTGGCTCCTACCCTGGAGGAGTACTCTGCACTTCTGGATATACCGATCCGTGAGCAGATGCCTTTTTATCGTACGGACGCTGAGCCTAAGCTGGCTGAGCTTTCTGCCATCCTGTGTTTGAAAGAGTCTGAGCTGTCTGGGAAGATGATCAGAAGAGGAGACGTATGGGGATTTCCATTGGATGTCTTAGTGGAGAAGGCTCGAGAATATGCTCAGAAGGGTAGCTGGGATGTTTTTTACGTTATCCTTGCTGTATGTGTGTATGGCATCGTGTTGTTCCCGAACATTCCTGATTTTGTTGATTCTGATGCCTTTTATATTTTGGCTGCGAAGAACCCAGTTCCTACTTTGCTGGGAGATATCCACCATTCAACCCATTATCAGAATGAAAAGCGACGAGGAAGGAATGTGTCTTGCTGTGTACCTCTCCTATGCAGGTGGTTCACCAGTCATTTGCCTAAGTCCGGCCCGTTTGTCACATCTATCAGTTCTCTAGGATGGCCCGAGCGCTTAATGGGATTAACTGCTGAGAACGTGGTATGGGTCATTAAAGAAGTATTTGGAGCTGAAGTCATACTCAAAGGCGAAGGATTCCCGAATGTTCCGTTAATAGGAAGGAAAGGTTGTGTCAACTATAACCCTTCCTTATTGATCAAGCAATTTGGGTACATACCTCAAGGAGCGCCAAAGCCCGAGGAGATACAGGAATCTCTGTATCTCACCGGGGCAATAGGGAAAGAAATGCTGACCAAACTTGAGAGAGCCTGGAAAAACTTGCACAAGAGAGGGAAACTTTCAGGTAGCAGAGGGGATACTCGAGGTCCTAGCCCATATGTAGAATGGATTCGTGAGCGAGCTGTGAAGTTCCTTATGCCGTATCCAGCGGTTCAGCCATTGCATCCTCCTCCGGTAGAGGAGCCTACTACTGTGGACATTCAGGTTTACAAGCAGCTGATGGCGGAGAAAGAAGAGCTAGCCAAGGCTAAAGAGGCTTTAGAGCAGGAGAATGCCCAGCTTCGGCATGAAAATATTGAAACAGGATATATTTCTAAGCAACAAGCTGAAACTCTGAAACATCTGAAGACTACGCTATTGGAATTGACTGAGACCAAGAAGCGTCTAGAGTTAGATGTCGACTCAGTTAGTAGTGTGTTGGCCACCAAGAAGCAAGAGCTGGAAAGGGCCTACACAAAGCTAGCCAAGTTCAGAGAACACTGGGATCTCACTATGACCAAGCGCAAGGAGCGAGAAGGAGAGCTGAAGACACAGATTGCTCAGTTAGAAGAACAGGTCAAGGTGAAGAACGAAGAACTTGAAGAAGAAGCCTGTCGCCGATACGAGGCCGAGCGCAAGTTGACAGATGCCATGAAGAATTTGGAAGATTTCCAGCATAGAGCAGATGCCAAGAGACCCAAACCCGGGGATGGTGCTAATGATAAGGCTTGGGAAGACTTTGTCAGAGACATCCAAGGGACAGTCAGGAAGAGGGATCGACTGATAGAAGGTTTGATTTATCAACCAGATCATGCAGAGACAAAGAAGATGGTCGAGGACTTCCGCAACCGTACCCGTATTTGATTTCTCTTGTATTCTGTATGTTGAGATCACCACCAGGCATGTTGGCTGGGGTCCTCCTTGTCATATCAGCTGTATGGAGCATAGTTATGTAACTTCTTGACAAGACTGTTATTCTAATCAATATATGAGGGTTTTTCCAAATATTGTCTTTATGGTTTATCTCGTCTTGCTGCCACTGACACTGGAATTGGAGGGGAAATATCTCCAATGCACATATGCACGTTAGCATTTTTTGTATTTCTGTTTGCATAAATCATACTGCATAGCATTTCTCTAGCAGGTCAGAGCACTTATCCAGCCTTTGTTTCACCAGACAGTGATTCTCGGGGAATTGTTTGAGGCAAGAGTAGAGTGTTGAAGACGACCAAGGGGCTGAAGCAAATTTGAGCAGAATCAAGCAGCGCAGTCGGTTGCCGGTAATTGGTAGCTATGGCTGAAGGCAATTTCCAGGTTCCTGACACCCAGGCAGGGTTTACTATGGCGTCCAACCATCGGTATGATTCTATGGAAGGCTTCCCGCAAGCAAACAATCTTACTGCAGCCCAAGTTGTGCAGCCAACTGTTGAGAACCGAGATCAGCATGAGCAGTTTGTTGCCCGAAATGAACGTTATCCTCCTGTTAACAATCAATGTGTTGCTTTCCCTGTGATGAATTACCGGAGAGATATTCCAGTGACCGGGTTAGTAGATCCAAGAGCTCTTGACGATATTAGAAGACTTCGAGTGTTGGAAGAGCAGATGAAAGCCTTGGAAGCGAAAGATGCCGTTAACCTGGATGCTGTGGCCATGTGCTTGGTCCCTGACCTCGTGTTGCCGTACAAGTTCAAAGTGCCGGAATTTGAAAAATACACGGGAGATAGCTGTCCAAAGCTGCATTTGATGATGTTCTGTCGAAGGATGACTTCGTTTGTGCGAAATGACAAACTAATGATCCATTGCTTTCAGTATAGCCTGACTGGGGCATCGTTAAGGTGGTACGTGCAATTGGAGAGTAATCAGATTCGATCTTGGGTGGATTTAGCCAGAGCTTTCATAAAGCAGTACGATTACAACTTGGATTTGACTCCTAGTCTCGTAGATCTGCAAGAATTGTCTCAAGCAGAGAATGAATCATTCAGAGCGTATTTGCGAAGATGGAAAGAATTGTCTGCTAGTGTTCGACCACCGCTTCCGGAAAGAGAACTAGTTGATATCTTCTTGGGTACTCTGAAAGGCCATTATTTTGACAAATTGTTCAGTTGCACAAGCTTTGTGGGCCTGATGAGGCTGGGAGAGATTGTTGAGCGAGGACTCAGGAGTGGGAAGTTTCGAGGTGTTCCTTACGTCCCAGTTAATAAGATTGACCCAGTTGTCAGTTCTCAAGAAGAGTGGGAAGGAGATGACGTCACCTCAGAATCTCTAGCATCTCAGGATCAGTTTTCAGATACTTCAAGTCAACGATCCTCCTATCGCCGATCGCGTCAGCATGCTCCACGCAGACCAAGGAAACCTGAAAGGCAGTTTACTCAACTACCGGTGTCGTACAGTCAGTTGTTGCCAGATCTGGTCAAAAGTGGATTGATAGTGCCGAAAGAGACTAAGCCGGTGATTCCACCGTATCCTCCGGGTTTTGATGCCAGCGCCCGCTGTGAGTACCATGCTGGGGCACAGGGGCATTCCACCAATGATTGTAAAGTGCTTAGAAGTCAGATTCAAGATCTATTAGACTCTAGCCGTATTTGCATCACTTCTCAGGGTTTTGTTCAGATTAATGATTTTCCATCTTCCAGTTGTGCAAGTTCGTCGGTTAATGTCATGGAAGACTCCACAGGAAGTGTGTGCTCTGAAGATTGTCAATCAGAGAGTTCAGTTGAATATGGGGGAAGTTTCTAGAGGTTTCTACGCCGGATACCGCATCTGTTTTCTCTGCTTAATCCGTTTAGCTTTTTAGTGTCTTCCGATCACCACCAGGATTGTTGGCTGGGGTCGTTGTATTCATACTCATTTGTGCTTACCTGCTGATTTTGTTGGTTGTACATGTGTGGGAGATATTCGTCTGTGTGTTTATCGTTTGAGTTTCTCTTTGTCTCGTTATGAATGTGTGTTTGTTTGCTACGCTGCATTATCATTTAGCAGGTATATCAGAACCGTGGGTTTTATTTCCTCATCGTCCAGTTTATTGCAGGAATTCCTTCAGAGATATGGAACAGAATCAGTTTGAATTGATCGAAGTCCGAAGCCAGCTGGGGCAGATGATGAGAGACATGCAAGAGATGCGTCTGGAGCAGAAGATTCTCAAAGAGGAGAACAGTCAGCTGAAGACCCAGATGAGCTTGATCATGGAGGTAGTCAAGAATGTGCTTAGGAAAGAAGACGATCAGCTATTTGAAACCGCAATGAAGAAGCTCGTGCCACCTGTGCATGTGGAACCTGAGCAGCAACAACAGGAGATACATCCGGTTCAGCGGAAGATCCAGGAAGGAAAGCCAAGGAGAATATTTGAGGCACCACCTATGGCTTATGCTGAGCTCTTGCAGATCTTATTGAGGTTTAATCTGGTTGAGAAAAGAACGTTGACACCACCAACAAAAGCGTTTCCTCAGGGATACGATGCCAGCAAGCAATGTGAATTTCATTCCGGGGCATCCGGGCATGACATCAAGGGTTGTCATGCTTTTAAGCACAATGTTCAAGACCTGATTGACTCGCACGATATTGAATTCACGCCGGGCGGCGTAGCTGTGCATATTGCTCCTGTCTCAGTCGATGCTAAGATGACAGATGTTTCTAAAGCTGTAGTGGGTCAGAAGCGTATCCTGGACTCCATGGTGTCAGAATCTCCAGGCCCACAACTGTTGCCTATTCCTGGGGCAGATCTGAGAAAGCAAATGGCTAAGCATAAGGAGAGCGTTAATCAATACGTCGAAGATCAAGAAACCGATGTTGCATTTGATACAAAGGGTGTTCAAGGGTCAACCCGATACCGGCAGCAGCAGCCTCAGCAACAGAATAATCGGGGGTATAAAAGAGGTCAGAATCAAGGTCCTTTGGCAAGCCGTCATTTGGAAACTCCTCCTATACCATACGCACAGCTTCTGCAGACATTGCTTCAGCTCCAATTGGTTCATAAAAGGACATTGGCTCCCTTAACGGGACCACCACCACCGGGGTATGATGCTGACGCTACTTGCGAGTTCCATACCGGGGCACCAGGCCATACGGTTGAGAACTGTAAAGCATTTAAGCACAAAGTGCAGGATCTGCTTGATAGTGCAGCAATCAGCTTCGGACCGGGAGGTCCCCAAATCATCTGAATGAAGGAGGAAGAGCTCTATAGTTTGGTTGAGTCGATTGAAAGCAGATCAGGACAGCATCGGGTTGCCTCTAATAAAGATAGCTGGTTCAGCAGCAGGGCAGATGTGAAAGCCCGGTTCTCGGAAGCTAGTATATTTTCTTTGTTTTAGCTTGTCATTTCTTTACATTTGTAGTTGCTTTCCTGTTTGAATTTGTAAACTTGTTTGTAAAACTTGTTGTTTTCATTCGAATTGATGATAATGAAATAAATATGCATGTTTTGATTAAATCCAATCGTGTTCACTCACTGTTTTTTACAAATATCCACCGCTTGGTTAAGAAGAATTTGGGGAGGATGACGAAAATGACCGACATGCAACTACCGATATCGTATGCTTTTGAAATAAAACCTGCTGATGATGTACAGGCATTGTTTCAAATCCCTAAACACCGGAGAAATAAGGAAGATAATCCCTTGTTAACCCCTTTGAGCCTTGTAGTAGGAGTTTCTTTCTGAAAACGAAAAACCCTCAATCATAACCTGGGGCAGGGTAGGTGTTAGCTAATTTGACCGAGCGTCCAAATTACAAGAGGAGTGTCCGTTCGAGGATCAATCACACCCCTAGAGGTCGTGCCTAAAAGACCACAATGGTTCAATCAAGAGTGGGACAGCCACATCATTTCCCAAAGAGTCAAACAACCAGTGTCACACGACTTGTTCGAAAGAAAAAAAAGAGAATCAAAAGCCCGCTAAGTCAAGAAAACTTCAAAACAAATGACTAGGGCAAAAATGAGGGCATCCCGCTGGACTTAAAAAATCAAAAGAAACTCAAAAGGAGTCAGTCCAGGCAAAAGTCAGGGATATGAAAAGAGAAAGATGAAAAGGATCAAAAGAAAAATCCTCGATGGAAATACGAGTCGTGTGACCACAAATGTCAAAGACGAAAGGGGAGTGGCTGTCACTCCAAAATCCAAAAGTTTCTCGAACTATCACTCCTATCCTTCAACCTCTGAGAGGTGAGCGCTAAGGTCAAATTAGCTGAACGTAGGATGGGAGAACATCAAGGAGAATGGGTGGGTTAAAAATAAACTTTGAGCCTTTATCCTTTCCTTCAAAACCATGAACCTGACCATGTTACAACCTTCAAAAGTCCTAATTGAAGCAGGTTGTTTCGAAAGCATACACCGGTAAAGGTCGCGTCGATTCTGACTCTTAAAAAGGTTCCTCTTACCATGTTGGTACTGATGTTGATAAATGTTTTGTGCATTATATGCCATAAACTGTTTTTCCTTTTCCCAGTGAACAGATTGGATGTCAAAGCTGTCATATGTGTTGCGTTAATACATCTTTTATGCAGAGCAACTTGTTTTACTTGCGAGTAAGCGCTTGACAGCTGAAAAGATTCCTACAATGGAAAGTATGGTCAAGATAGAATGCAGAATGCCCGAATGTTCCGGGAGCAGGGGCAGGCTTTATTGTGATCCCCAGTCAGGTCGGCTTTTCGAAGTCAGTTATTCTGGGGCAATCAGGTTGAGATTCGGTGAATACGGCGTAGTCCAGGGGCACTACTCTGAATTAGATAATCAGGGGCAAGGTCACTGCAGTCAGGGGCAGACCATCTTAAGCACGCAGAAGTTACTCGAGAAGCATTCAAGGTGAAGTATCTCTCAGGAGTTCAGAACGCTGAGGCAGGTTATATCAGACCATCAAGGAACAGATTTGCAGATTTCCTTTCAAGGACTATCCCCACAGATGTCCTGTAAGCTGGGGCATATCAGAAGCAAAAGGATTGTTGTTTTCCGTACCTACAGGGTCATTTGGAGTTATTCGAGCAGATGCAGTCGATTTTCGAGAGCGAGATGAACGCGGGAAGTCGTGTCACTATCCCTTGACTCTTCACTAAAAGGCTGTGTATTCAGGAAGAATGTTTTCCAGCGGCAGTTGTATCTGACCCAATAAGATAAGCTTAAGAGCTCAAATCCATGTTTGTGATTACTGTGAAGCCCATCCGTGTTGGCGCGTCAATTTCCAGATCCGAGCTTCATCAGCGCGCAGGAGGACTCCCTCCATTGTCTCCAGCAAAGACCAATTTGTCATTGGTATGGGTAAGCTATTCCCAGAGGAGTCTACTCATATTCAGCACGTCTGCTATTTCACAACGGAGTTATATTCCCCAGCAGGGTATTACTTCGTCGAGGTGTTCGGTTAAGTCCTCAATATCCCCAGCATGGTTGATCTCACTCTCCCAGCATTTATTTTGCTAGGACGATTCAGTGATATCCGGGTTTATCCCCAGCGAAGTTGGCCTCGCCTTCAGCATTTATTTTGCTGAAGTGGTTTTCTGTACCCGGCCTCTCCAACAGCTCGAGCCTGCTAGCATATTGCATGCATCATCATACTTGCATCATACTTGCATATCATTGTCAGAATGCGTAGCATTTCTATCCAGAATGGAGCATTACGCTGTAGAAAGATTAAAGCATTTGCATATGCATACGAAGCATAAGTCAGGTTTTCTATCAGCTTCACATGACGCGTGAATTACTCTGTGATCAGTTCAGGGACATTTATCCAGCAACAGTATTCAGACAGTTCAGCAGATTATTTGTATCTCAGATCATACAACGATTATGCTTTAAGCAAGCAGTCATCTGATGTCGACAAGCTTTTCTTCCCGTCTATCAGTAGACGATGTGAAGTTTTGGTTGATTTTCAATGGGGTTCAAAATAGAGTTTCTATAGCAAGTGGCTTTCCTTTCCGTCTGTCAGCAGACGATGTGAAGTTTCGAGCTACTGTTCAGCGGGTTTCTTATTGCCAGATCATACATATGATGAGGTGTTTCCCCAGCGAGTCTTCTCCGGCTATCCTTAGTTGTTGAGGAGTTTCAAAATGATTTTGGATATTGGTTCTCTTTCTGGTTATTGGATATGATGACGTTCAAGAGGTACTTTTCTGACTGTCAATCCTTATTGATGGCGAGGCTCTCCGAAGAATGTTCAGTTTGCATGATCGTTGATTCTTATTGACGACATGATTCTTTAAAAGGTGGTTTTCTTCCCGTCGGTCCATACTGACGACGTGGCCCCTTCAAGGATGTTGATCTTTTTCATCAATTCCCGTAGACAGAAGGATTCTGAGATTCAAGGGATGGTGTGGAATTGCGTTATGATGATCCCGTCTATCCTTAGACGATGCGAATAATGATTTGTTCATCAATCAGGATGATCCCGTCTACCCTTAGACGATGTGAATATTGATTTGTTCATCAATCAGGATGATCCCGTCTATCCTTAGACGATGCGAATAATGATTTGTTCATCAATCAGGATGATGCCGTCTACCCTTAGACGATGTGAATATTGGTTTGTTCATCAATCAGGATGATCCCGTCTATCCTTAGACGATGCGAATAATGATTTGTTCATCAATCAGGATGATGCCGTCTACCCTTAGACGATGTGAATAATGATTTGTTCATCAATCAGGATGATCCCGTCTACCCTTAGACGATGTGAATATTGATTTGTTTCATCAATCAGGATGATCCCGTCTACCCTTAGACGATGAGAATATTGATTTGTTTCATCAATCAGGATGATCCCGTCTACCCTTAGACGATGTTAATTGATTTGTTCATCAATCAGGATGATGCCGTCTACCCTTAGACGATGTGAATTGGGAGATTAATGTTGTCTTTCCGTCTATCATTAGACGAGGTGAGTATTCTATCAAGGTGTCTTCCCGTCCATCTTTGGGCGATGTGAGTATATTTCTCTTCCTGCCTATCAGTAGGCAATGTGAAAGAATCAGGTATGTTGTTGCAACCATCAGGGTTTGTTATATGGGGTATCACAAGCAACGGGTATTCAAATCAGGAGTTCTTTATCAGATGATTAATCAGTTTGGTGCCATAATAACTGGACTCGGTTTTCTGGACTTTATTCCCCAAGCAGTTGACAGTATATGCTCGCGGTTGGCAAATTTTCGGGTTTTATTTGTATTCAACCGTCTCGTACCTCTGAATGTTTGAAGGCTGAGCGCTCTTCAAACCCTTCAGGTCCAAGTCGCTTGAATAGGGGCAGCTGTTGCACCCTAAAATTTGACCAACCGATTTTCCTATCTGACTCATGGTTTAATTTCATATTCACAGCTCAGATATGATATTTGTGCACAAGCAGGGGATATCAGAGTTTACAGCTTGATTTTCATCTATCAGATATGGCAGATTCAGTCCAGATTATCGGGGTTTTATTTTCGGGAAATTGTGCGCTCCTCGGTGATTTTTCAGTGATTTTGAGGATATTCTGATGCCCGGGGGTCTCTGTTCGATTTAATCTGGTCTCGTGCGCTCTTTTATGGCGGTCATTTGCATTCATCTGCATTTTAGGGTTTAATAGGCTTTTGTGAATTTTTAGCAGGCTTTATAGGATTTTTCTGGAATTTAAATAGGGTTTTTGCATTTTTTAATGGTTTAATTCTCTTTTTAGGATTTTATAAGAATTTTTAAATCATTTTTAGGAATTTTGTATAGATTTTTAAATGGGTTTAATTGTTTTTTAGACAATATAGAAAATAATATAGTTTTTTTTTCTTACTAATGATAGATTTTGATTAGTTTTAAATAATATTAGAATGTTAATAGAGTTAGTAGAGATATAGAATTAATTAGACTTTAATTGACTTTTTAGAGTTTAATTAGGTTAATTGACTTTTTAGGGTTTAATTAGTTTAATCATTTTTAGAATTTAATTAGGTTAATTGAATTTTAGAGATAATTAGATCTTAATTGATTTTTAGATTTAATTAGGTTGATTTAGACTTAATTAGGATAATTAGAGTTTTAATCACTTTTTCGAAGTTAATTAGGTTAATTGTTGTTTTTAGATTTAATTAGGATTATTAGTGTTAATTAGACATTAATCCAATTTGAGTTAATTGTTTTTATTCAGTTTTTTTACAGTTTTGTTGTATTATTTTCGAAATGGGCCCAGGGCGTTTTTTTTGTAAGGCCCAATTCTCAGTTCAGAAAGTCCAAAAAAAGGTCCAAGTTTGTCCAGCAAATTCTCAAAGTTTTCCAGAATATTCTAGAGAATTCCAGCGAACTGCAAGTGTATAAAAGTGACACGTGTTGCTCAGAATGGGGTCCCACGCGTTTTGCCTTGAGAACGCCACCACCCACTCAGAACCCTCCCAGACTCCTCCACGTGGTCCACACCTGTCCCCACTCCCTCTCTCTCTCAGCGCATGTGCGCCACTTGGCACCCTGCCATCATTCACCGGAGCCTCGCCTGGAAACTCACCGGCGGCCATGCATCAGCCCTAACTGCACGCCGCCGGCCACCGTCCAACTCCGGCCACCACCTGAACATCCAAAATCTCCAGAAAACCTCAGATCTTCTTCTTCCTCCTCAGATCCCTTCCGTCACCGTCATCAGCCCTTCGCCGGAAAACCAAAATCACCAGAAACCCTAAACCTGCATCACATTCATCCCCTAATTTCCAGAATCACCTTCATCCTCCATCGATTCTTTTCCAGAAACCACCTTGAACCTTCATACCTTCATCCAAGATCTTTCCAGAAGCCCTAAACCTTCATCCGTCATACAACATTTTTCCAGAATCCTTCGTTCACCACCAGATCTTCATCCATTCTCAAGCAAGATTCCCAGAAATCACCTTGAATACTCAAACCTTCATACCTTCATCCAAGATTTTTCCAGAAACACATCAATCCTCCATCAAATTTCCCAGAACGACTTCGATCTCCATCAATTTTCCAGGATCCACTCAGACGTTCAATCTCCAAGCAACATTTCCAGAACCTCCAGTCGCGTTCAATCTTCCAGGAGATTCTCAGATTTCTTCGCTCCAGCCTTCATCATAGCGTCTTCGTTCTTCAGCAACGCGCGCCTAATACTCAGGAATCTTCAAAGATCCCTTGTTCTCCTCGCGTTAAACCAGGTTTGCCTTCTCTCTATTAAATCTTCGTTGCAATTAGGGCGAAATAATTGGTTAGGGTTTTTGAGTTTTGATTCGTGTTTGATCTGTGAGAGAACTGTGAGATTTGGTGTTGATTCATTTGAGTGTGGTGAGATGTGTGAAGGTTTGTTGTTTTCTGGGAATAGATTAAGAGATGAGGATGAATTGCAGAGAGGACGTGAGAGATAGGATGAAGACGAGAGGAAGACGGCCAGAGAGGTTGATGAACAGTAGTTAGGGTTGGGAGTGATTTAGGTTTTGTTTTTCTGAGTATTGGATTAGGGTTTGGACCCTGGGCATAGGCCCAAGCGTGTTCTTGCTAACGCACACCCCAAATTGCTCAATTCCCCCCAGCGTGTGTGAGAGTCTGAATGACTGAGTTGGGCCTTAGGCCCCAATTTACTTTCAACACCCCCCTGGGCGTAGCCCATAATGGAAATCAACTGAAATAAATCACTCATAGCACCCCCTGGCGTTTTTTCTTTTCTGAGTTACTAATGGTTTTTTTGACAAAATCTGGGCCCTGCGCCCAACTGCTATTGGCACTCCCCAATCAGGGCCCAGCTAGATAATAACCTGAGTCCATTGCTGATGGAACCCCCTCCATGTCATTTTCTTTTGTTTTGTTTTTTCTTTTATATTTCCATATTAAATAAATCAGAATAAATTGAAAATAGTTGTTTTTTTAATAATTCTTGTTTCTACCATTTCATGAAAATGTTAAGAAAATTAAATGAAAATACAAATGGCATTTTATTTTTATTTCCTATTTTTGCATATTTTCCAATTAATTGATTTCTTTTTTAATATTTTCAATGCATGCATTTCACTAGAAAATTCATAAAAAATAGTAGATTTAGTCAAATAATTCCGTTCTTTTTTCTGTAGACTCGTAATTCAGTGTAGAATTTTATAATACAAAAATATTAGCTTAATCATGCATTGTCATTTTAATTGCATTTTTCACTGTTATTGATGTTTGAATAATTGGTCTGTGGATATGTCTGTGTTGCTGATTTTAATTCTTTCATCTGGTGTTGAATTTTGTTCTGTTTTTTTCAGTATGTTACCCTAGAGCCATGTAGGTCTCCCATTAGATTTTGTTAGATTTTTGTAGGGTATTCTGATATGTTTTGTCTGAGCCTGGATATAGGAGAAGTCTTGATGACTTCTGACTTTGAAGTTCAACTGTGGTTGAACTTCAGAGATAGTCTCTTGTGGTTTCTTGGCCTGTGGGTTCTTCTTGAAGGTGGGAGCTGATGGAGGTCCTGTTGGAGCTTGCAGAGATGCATTGGATTGAGGCTTAGTCTAGGAGCTTGTTGTCTGTTTGTGAGGTTCGAGATCCTGAAGTTTGAAGGGAGTTTATGGTACTTTCCTGAGGAAGGCACTATAAATGACTTTCATTCTTCCTTCTCACCTCTTTCGTAAGTATCCAATGATGTCGGAGCCGACTTGTGAGTTTAATTCCTCCTGAGGAGGAATGTAAACTGATCACATGTTGTTGAGCCACATGGGATACGATTCCTAAGTGGAAGCCTCCTAGTACTTTCCTGAGGAGGGTCCTATGGGTCTATTCACTTAGTTCCACTAGTTTACCTAGGATTTCCCAAGTATCCAGTGATGTTGGAGCCAACTTGTGAGTTTAATTTCTCCTGAGGAGGAATGTAAACTGATCACAGTTGTTGAGCCACGTAGGATACGATTCCTAAATGTCAGCCTCCTAGTACTTTCCTGAGGAAGGTCCTATGAGCCTGTTCACTTAGTTCCCCTAGTGCATATAGGTATTTCTCAAGTATCCCGTGATGCCGGAGCCCTCATGTGAGTTTAGTTTCTCCTGAGGAGGAATGTAAACTAATCACAGTTGTCGAGCCGCATAGGATATGACTCCTGAGTAGTAATCTCCTGGTACTTTCCTGAGGAAGGCACTACGAGCTTGTCTGCTTAGCTTCCTTTTCTCTGGTAAGCTTGTTCTGAAGCTTGGAGACTGGGATTGTTTCCTCCTGCTTAGGGTTTTGATTAGAGTTTTGGCTTAGATCTTTGCTTAGGGTGCAGGTAGAGCTTTGTTTTAGAGATAGATTAGGAGTTGTCTCAGGTTTGTTAGAGGCCCTGCTCAGGGTTAGTCTCTTTGGATTGTTTGACTTGTATGATGTTATGTTGCATTAGACTTAGGTGTTCATCTAGATAGTTCTGAATAAGTGCATCTTAGAAGTAGACTTTGTGTGCATAAGAAGTTGAGGTGGTCCTCCTTCTGCTTGTTTGTTATTGCGTGGCTTTGCTTGTTGGTATTCGGTAGAGCTGAGCTCCCTTGCCTTTGTGGTTTGCGGCCTTCGCGCCTTGTTTGTCTAGGTGTTGCATTCATGCATATTTTCAGTATTCCTTTACTTTGCAGTTTCTTGTTTGTCGTTTAATCCTGTTGCCATGATCCCTTAGGAGCTCTGACTTCTCCGCTGCGGAGTTGTCATGATAGACATTAGGATGGTCAACCAGGTGTGATAGCAGTAGGTAGATTCCCCTGTTTCTCAGCTATAGTTCTAGGGTTTCCCTTTCCTTTCTGTAGGAGCTTGTGAGTAGCTTGACCCGTAGTTAGCTGAACTACAGCTGCTCTGATTCTTCGTTCCAGACGAAGATATGTAGGCATAGGATGCGATATCCTAGCGAGCACACTAACGACTAATCTTTGTTCTCTCGCGGCTGTGCGATCGAGACTTTCCCGCTAACGACTAATTGTTTCCCTTTCTCTTGCCCGAGTGCATTTGAGACCAGATCGTATTTGTAGGTTCTAGAGCTTTAGGACCAGTTTGTTTTCTCACTGCTGTGTGAGAGCTCCCTGTTTACCCGTAGTTAGCCGAACTACGTTTGCTCTGATCTTTCATTCCAGATGGAAGTACGTAGGCACAGGACGCGATGTCCTGGCGAGCAACCTTTTCCCCGTTTAGACGTAGGAAGTCGAACTACGTTGACTCTGACTTTCCCATTGCACGAGGGAATACGTAGGCCCAGAACACCGTGTGTTCTGTCGAGTCCTGTCTTTTTATTTTCTTTTCAGACCAGCCATTAGCGTAGATAGATAATACACCCTTTTACCTATAAACACCAAGCGTGGATCCCATCGAGTACGATGGACGTGAGGGGTGCTAATACCTTCCCCTTGCGTAACCGACTCCCGAATCCAGGTTTTGGTTGCGATGACCATACCTTTTTCCGTCTTTGCGAGGTTTACTTCGAGCGTTTCCTTTCCCGCTCTGAGGGATAAATAACGCACGGTGGCGACTCTCCTGTCAAGCCGGCGCCGATTTTCGCAGTAGCGACAGCTGGCGACTCTGCTGGGGACTATAGCATCTAGGGACTTTTCCCATCCCTTATGCTGGGACCGTTTCCCATCCCCTACGCGAGTCAATCCTAGCGCTTGGGTGTTTATTGGTTGGGTGTTGTGCATATTGTGTTTTACTTTTCTGCACTTTACTTTTCTGTACCTTTACCTTTCTGCATTTATTTTCCAGCATTATATTATCATGATTATTGCTGTGGGCAAAGGGAGGTTACTGTGAGTGAAAAGCCGGACCTGGGCTTGAGTACACACCTAGATATAGTTGTGGAGAAGTAGTAGACGAACCTGTCTGCTGAGCAGGCACAGTTCCCTACGAAAATCTACGCTCAGACGAGATTCTTGCAGAGGTGCTCCTTTCCGGTCCTGAGGATCTGAGGGGAGTCCAGACGTGAGGATTGTCGACTCTGGGGACCGATCATTTGGAAGTCAGCTAAGTGAGGCCTCTTCATGATTTGATGATGCCACTCCTTCTGGGAATCGTATTGTCACTCATGAAAGTCTGTGACGCTGATAACCGCATAGGATGCCGTACCTTTGTCCGTGGATTAGGTTTATTCTACCTGTGAGAGGGACTGGGTTATTGCAGGAAAACTGGCCTTCAGGAACCATGTTTCAGTACTTTTATCAGATGGTGTTCTTGATTCATCTCCAGGTGTGTTGTCTGGGTCAGATGGGTTTCTTATCTGAGGTTGAGGCTATTATCAGATGGTATTCTCGTCAGATACAGAGGTTCAGATGGTTTTCTTGCCAGGGGATTGATATTTGGAGTATCAGATGGTAGTTAGTGGCATGAGATTCTGATGACCGTGTTGGTTTTCTGTTCTTGATCACAGAGATATTCCTCTTCAGGCTACAGCATAGCCCCTGTGTTCACAAATTGCATTATTTATCATATTGCATCATTGCATTACCATCTGCATTCAACTAACGTGTGTGTATTGCAGGTACATATTTTCCCTTCCAGTTCTGGTGTTCGTTCCTAGCAAGACATGGAAAACCTGAAGAGAGTATTGCCCTATAAGTTCCCGTCGCCGAATATCAGTCTATTGTTAGAGTTGATTGCTATTGCTAAGAAGAGAGGAATGGGTGACTTCAGAAAGAGATATGGGAGGATTCTGACCTACGTTTATCAGCCATCTGCCTACGAGACCAGCGGCATCTATACTTTGTTACAGTTCTACGACGCGGAGCTCAGGTGCTTCGTATTTCCCGACTTCGTTTTGGCTCCTACCCTGGAGGAGTACTCTGCACTTCTGGATATACCGATCCGTGAGCAGATGCCTTTTTATCGTACGGACGCTGAGCCTAAGCTGGCTGAGCTTTCTGCCATCCTGTGTTTGAAAGAGTCTGAGCTGTCTGGGAAGATGATCAGAAGAGGAGACGTATGGGGATTTCCATTGGATGTCTTAGTGGAGAAGGCTCGAGAATATGCTCAGAAGGGTAGCTGGGATGTTTTTTACGTTATCCTTGCTGTATGTGTGTATGGCATCGTGTTGTTCCCGAACATTCCTGATTTTGTTGATTCTGATGCCTTTTATATTTTGGCTGCGAAGAACCCAGTTCCTACTTTGCTGGGAGATATCCACCATTCAACCCATTATCAGAATGAAAAGCGACGAGGAAGGAATGTGTCTTGCTGTGTACCTCTCCTATGCAGGTGGTTCACCAGTCATTTGCCTAAGTCCGGCCCGTTTGTCACATCTATCAGTTCTCTAGGATGGCCCGAGCGCTTAATGGGATTAACTGCTGAGAACGTGGTATGGGTCATTAAAGAAGTATTTGGAGCTGAAGTCATACTCAAAGGCGAAGGATTCCCGAATGTTCCGTTAATAGGAAGGAAAGGTTGTGTCAACTATAACCCTTCCTTATTGATCAAGCAATTTGGGTACATACCTCAAGGAGCGCCAAAGCCCGAGGAGATACAGGAATCTCTGTATCTCACCGGGGCAATAGGGAAAGAAATGCTGACCAAACTTGAGAGAGCCTGGAAAAACTTGCACAAGAGAGGGAAACTTTCAGGTAGCAGAGGGGATACTCGAGGTCCTAGCCCATATGTAGAATGGATTCGTGAGCGAGCTGTGAAGTTCCTTATGCCGTATCCAGCGGTTCAGCCATTGCATCCTCCTCCGGTAGAGGAGCCTACTACTGTGGACATTCAGGTTTACAAGCAGCTGATGGCGGAGAAAGAAGAGCTAGCCAAGGCTAAAGAGGCTTTAGAGCAGGAGAATGCCCAGCTTCGGCATGAAAATATTGAAACAGGATATATTTCTAAGCAACAAGCTGAAACTCTGAAACATCTGAAGACTACGCTATTGGAATTGACTGAGACCAAGAAGCGTCTAGAGTTAGATGTCGACTCAGTTAGTAGTGTGTTGGCCACCAAGAAGCAAGAGCTGGAAAGGGCCTACACAAAGCTAGCCAAGTTCAGAGAACACTGGGATCTCACTATGACCAAGCGCAAGGAGCGAGAAGGAGAGCTGAAGACACAGATTGCTCAGTTAGAAGAACAGGTCAAGGTGAAGAACGAAGAACTTGAAGAAGAAGCCTGTCGCCGATACGAGGCCGAGCGCAAGTTGACAGATGCCATGAAGAATTTGGAAGATTTCCAGCATAGAGCAGATGCCAAGAGACCCAAACCCGGGGATGGTGCTAATGATAAGGCTTGGGAAGACTTTGTCAGAGACATCCAAGGGACAGTCAGGAAGAGGGATCGACTGATAGAAGGTTTGATTTATCAACCAGATCATGCAGAGACAAAGAAGATGGTCGAGGACTTCCGCAACCGTACCCGTATTTGATTTCTCTTGTATTCTGTATGTTGAGATCACCACCAGGCATGTTGGCTGGGGTCCTCCTTGTCATATCAGCTGTATGGAGCATAGTTATGTAACTTCTTGACAAGACTGTTATTCTAATCAATATATGAGGGTTTTTCCAAATATTGTCTTTATGGTTTATCTCGTCTTGCTGCCACTGACACTGGAATTGGAGGGGAAATATCTCCAATGCACATATGCACGTTAGCATTTTTTGTATTTCTGTTTGCATAAATCATACTGCATAGCATTTCTCTAGCAGGTCAGAGCACTTATCCAGCCTTTGTTTCACCAGACAGTGATTCTCGGGGAATTGTTTGAGGCAAGAGTAGAGTGTTGAAGACGACCAAGGGGCTGAAGCAAATTTGAGCAGAATCAAGCAGCGCAGTCGGTTGCCGGTAATTGGTAGCTATGGCTGAAGGCAATTTCCAGGTTCCTGACACCCAGGCAGGGTTTACTATGGCGTCCAACCATCGGTATGATTCTATGGAAGGCTTCCCGCAAGCAAACAATCTTACTGCAGCCCAAGTTGTGCAGCCAACTGTTGAGAACCGAGATCAGCATGAGCAGTTTGTTGCCCGAAATGAACGTTATCCTCCTGTTAACAATCAATGTGTTGCTTTCCCTGTGATGAATTACCGGAGAGATATTCCAGTGACCGGGTTAGTAGATCCAAGAGCTCTTGACGATATTAGAAGACTTCGAGTGTTGGAAGAGCAGATGAAAGCCTTGGAAGCGAAAGATGCCGTTAACCTGGATGCTGTGGCCATGTGCTTGGTCCCTGACCTCGTGTTGCCGTACAAGTTCAAAGTGCCGGAATTTGAAAAATACACGGGAGATAGCTGTCCAAAGCTGCATTTGATGATGTTCTGTCGAAGGATGACTTCGTTTGTGCGAAATGACAAACTAATGATCCATTGCTTTCAGTATAGCCTGACTGGGGCATCGTTAAGGTGGTACGTGCAATTGGAGAGTAATCAGATTCGATCTTGGGTGGATTTAGCCAGAGCTTTCATAAAGCAGTACGATTACAACTTGGATTTGACTCCTAGTCTCGTAGATCTGCAAGAATTGTCTCAAGCAGAGAATGAATCATTCAGAGCGTATTTGCGAAGATGGAAAGAATTGTCTGCTAGTGTTCGACCACCGCTTCCGGAAAGAGAACTAGTTGATATCTTCTTGGGTACTCTGAAAGGCCATTATTTTGACAAATTGTTCAGTTGCACAAGCTTTGTGGGCCTGATGAGGCTGGGAGAGATTGTTGAGCGAGGACTCAGGAGTGGGAAGTTTCGAGGTGTTCCTTACGTCCCAGTTAATAAGATTGACCCAGTTGTCAGTTCTCAAGAAGAGTGGGAAGGAGATGACGTCACCTCAGAATCTCTAGCATCTCAGGATCAGTTTTCAGATACTTCAAGTCAACGATCCTCCTATCGCCGATCGCGTCAGCATGCTCCACGCAGACCAAGGAAACCTGAAAGGCAGTTTACTCAACTACCGGTGTCGTACAGTCAGTTGTTGCCAGATCTGGTCAAAAGTGGATTGATAGTGCCGAAAGAGACTAAGCCGGTGATTCCACCGTATCCTCCGGGTTTTGATGCCAGCGCCCGCTGTGAGTACCATGCTGGGGCACAGGGGCATTCCACCAATGATTGTAAAGTGCTTAGAAGTCAGATTCAAGATGTGTTAGACTCTAGCCGTATTTGCATCACTTCTCAGGGTTTTGTTCAGATTAATGATTTTCCATCTTCCAGTTGTGCAAGTTCGTCGGTTAATGTCATGGAAGACTCCACAGGAAGTGTGTGCTCTGAAGATTGTCAATCAGAGAGTTCAGTTGAATATGGGGGAAGTTTCTAGAGGTTTCTACGCCGGATACCGCATCTGTTTTCTCTGCTTAATCCGTTTAGCTTTTTAGTGTCTTCCGATCACCACCAGGATTGTTGGCTGGGGTCGTTGTATTCATACTCATTTGTGCTTACCTG
This sequence comes from Lathyrus sativus, assembly GCA_963859935.3. Classification (NCBI taxonomy): domain Eukaryota; kingdom Viridiplantae; phylum Streptophyta; class Magnoliopsida; order Fabales; family Fabaceae; genus Lathyrus; species Lathyrus sativus. Next base: position 465,405,772 of record OZ012737.1, read on the forward strand.
CTGATTTTGTTGGTTGTACATGTGTGGGAGATATTCGTCTGTGTGTTTATCGTTTGAGTTTCTCTTTGTCTCGTTATGAATGTGTGTTTGTTTGCTACGCTGCATTATCATTTAGCAGGTATATCAGAACCGTGGGTTTTATTTCCTCATCGTCCAGTTTATTGCAGGAATTCCTTCAGAGATATGGAACAGAATCAGTTTGAATTGATCGAAGTCCGAAGCCAGCTGGGGCAGATGATGAGAGACATGCAAGAGATGCGTCTGGAGCAGAAGATTCTCAAAGAGGAGAACAGTCAGCTGAAGACCCAGATGAGCTTGATCATGGAGGTAGTCAAGAATGTGCTTAGGAAAGAAGACGATCAGCTATTTGAAACCGCAATGAAGAAGCTCGTGCCACCTGTGCATGTGGAACCTGAGCAGCAACAACAGGAGATACATCCGGTTCATCGGAAGATCCAGGAAGGAAAGCCAAGGAGAATATTTGAGGCACCACCTATGGCCTATGCTGAGCTCTTGCAGATCTTATTGAGGTTTAATCTGGTTGAGAAAAGAACGTTGACACCACCAACAAAAGCGTTTCCTCAGGGATACGATGCCAGCAAGCAATGTGAATTTCATTCCGGGGCATCCGGGCATGACATCAAGGGTTGTCATGCTTTTAAGCACAATGTTCAAGACCTGATTGACTCGCACGATATTGAATTCACGCCGGGCGGCGTAGCTGTGCATATTGCTCCTGTCTCAGTCGATGCTAAGATGACAGATGTTTCTAAAGCTGTAGTGGGTCAGAAGCGTATCCTGGACTCCATGGTGTCAGAATCTCCAGGCCCACAACTGTTGCCTATTCCTGGGGCAGATCTGAGAAAGCAAATGGCTAAGCATAAGGAGAGCGTTAATCAATACGTCGAAGATCAAGAAACCGATGTTGCATTTGATACAAAGGGTGTTCAAGGGTCAACCCGATACCGGCAGCAGCAGCCTCAGCAACAGAATAATCGGGGGTATAAAAGAGGTCAGAATCAAGGTCCTTTGGCAAGCCGTCATTTGGAAACTCCTCCTATACCATACGCACAGCTTCTGCAGACATTGCTTCAGCTCCAATTGGTTCATAAAAGGACATTGGCTCCCTTAACGGGACCACCACCACCGGGGTATGATGCTGACGCTACTTGCGAGTTCCATACCGGGGCACCAGGCCATACGGTTGAGAACTGTAAAGCATTTAAGCACAAAGTGCAGGATCTGCTTGATAGTGCAGCAATCAGCTTCGGACCGGGAGGTCCCCAAATCATCTGAATGAAGGAGGAAGAGCTCTATAGTTTGGTTGAGTCGATTGAAAGCAGATCAGGACAGCATCGGGTTGCCTCTAATAAAGATAGCTGGTTCAGCAGCAGGGCAGATGTGAAAGCCCGGTTCTCGGAAGCTAGTATATTTTCTTTGTTTTAGCTTGTCATTTCTTTACATTTGTAGTTGCTTTCCTGTTTGAATTTGTAAACTTGTTTGTAAAACTTGTTGTTTTCATTCGAATTGATGATAATGAAATAAATATGCATGTTTTGATTAAATCCAATCGTGTTCACTCACTGTTTTTTACAAATATCCACCGCTTGGTTAAGAAGAATTTGGGGAGGATGACGAAAATGACCGACATGCAACTACCGATATCGTATGCTTTTGAAATAAAACCTGCTGATGATGTACAGGCATTGTTTCAAATCCCTAAACACCGGAGAAATAAGGAAGATAATCCCTTGTTAACCCCTTTGAGCCTTGTAGTAGGAGTTTCTTTCTGAAAACGAAAAACCCTCAATCATAACCTGGGGCAGGGTAGGTGTTAGCTAATTTGACCGAGCGTCCAAATTACAAGAGGAGTGTCCGTTCGAGGATCAATCACACCTCTAGAGGTCGTGCCTAAAAGACCACAATGGTTCAATCAAGAGTGGGACAGCCACATCATTTCCCAAAGAGTCAAACAACCAGTGTCACACGACTTGTTCGAAAGAAAAAAAAGAGAATCAAAAGCCCGCTAAGTCAAGAAAACTTCAAAACAAATGACTAGGGCAAAAATGAGGGCATCCCGCTGGACTTAAAAAATCAAAAGAAACTCAAAAGGAGTCAGTCCAGGCAAAAGTCAGGGATATGAAAAGAGAAAGATGAAAAGGATCAAAAGAAAAATCCTCGATGGAAATACGAGTCGTGTGACCACAAATGTCAAAGACGAAAGGGGAGTGGCTGTCACTCCAAAATCCAAAAGTTTCTCGAACTATCACTCCTATCCTTCAACCTCTGAGAGGTGAGCGCTAAGGTCAAATTAGCTGAACGTAGGATGGGAGAACATCAAGGAGAATGGGTGGGTTAAAAATAACTGCCATCATTCACCGGAGCCTCGCCTGGAAACTCACCGGCGGCCATGCATCAGCCCTAACTGCACGCCGCCGGCCACCGTCCAACTCCGGCCACCACCTGAACATCCAAAATCTCCAGAAAACCTCAGATCTTCTTCTTCCTCCTCAGATCCCTTCCGTCACCGTCATCAGCCCTTCGCCGGAAAACCAAAATCACCAGAAACCCTAAACCTGCATCACATTCATCCCCTAATTTCCAGAATCACCTTCATCCTCCATCGATTCTTTTCCAGAAACCACCTTGAACCTTCATACCTTCATCCAAGATCTTTCCAGAAGCCCTAAACCTTCATCCGTCATACAACATTTTTCCAGAATCCTTCGTTCACCACCAGATCTTCATCCATTCTCAAGCAAGATTCCCAGAAATCACCTTGAATACTCAAACCTTCATACCTTCATCCAAGATTTTTCCAGAAACACATCAATCCTCCATCAAATTTCCCAGAACGACTTCGATCTCCATCAATTTTCCAGGATCCACTCAGACGTTCAATCTCCAAGCAACATTTCCAGAACCTCCAGTCGCGTTCAATCTTCCAGGAGATTCTCAGATTTCTTCGCTCCAGCCTTCATCATAGCGTCTTCGTTCTTCAGCAACGCGCGCCTAATACTCAGGAATCTTCAAAGATCCCTTGTTCTCCTCGCGTTAAACCAGGTTTGCCTTCTCTCTATTAAATCTTCGTTGCAATTAGGGCGAAATAATTGGTTAGGGTTTTTGAGTTTTGATTCGTGTTTGATCTGTGAGAGAACTGTGAGATTTGGTGTTGATTCATTTGAGTGTGGTGAGATGTGTGAAGGTTTGTTGTTTTCTGGGAATAGATTAAGAGATGAGGATGAATTGCAGAGAGGACGTGAGAGATAGGATGAAGACGAGAGGAAGACGGCCAGAGAGGTTGATGAACAGTAGTTAGGGTTGGGAGTGATTTAGGTTTTGTTTTTCTGAGTATTGGATTAGGGTTTGGACCCTGGGCTTAGGCCCAAGCGTGTTCTTGCTAACGCACACCCCAAATTGCTCAATTCCCCCCAGCGTGTGTGAGAGTCTGAATGACTGAGTTGGGCCTTAGGCCCCAATTTACTTTCAACACCCCCCTGGGCGTAGCCCATAATGGAAATCAACTGAAATAAATCACTCATAGCACCCCCTGGCGTTTTTTCTTTTCTGAGTTACTAATGGTTTTTTTGACAAAATCTGGGCCCTGCGCCCAACTGCTATTGGCACTCCCCAATCAGGGCCCAGCTAGATAATAACCTGAGTCCATTGCTGATGGAACCCCCTCCATGTCATTTTCTTTTGTTTTGTTTTTTCTTTTATATTTCCATATTAAATAAATCAGAATAAATTGAAAATAGTTGTTTTTTTAATAATTCTTGTTTCTACCATTTCATGAAAATGTTAAGAAAATTAAATGAAAATACAAATGGCATTTTATTTTTATTTCCTATTTTTGCATATTTTCCAATTAATTGATTTCTTTTTTAATATTTTCAATGCATGCATTTCACTAGAAAATTCATAAAAAATAGTAGATTTAGTCAAATAATTCCGTTCTTTTTTCTGTAGACTCGTAATTCAGTGTAGAATTTTATAATACAAAAATATTAGCTTAATCATGCATTGTCATTTTAATTGCATTTTTCACTGTTATTGATGTTTGAATAATTGGTCTGTGGATATGTCTGTGTTGCTGATTTTAATTCTTTCATCTGGTGTTGAATTTTGTTCTGTTTTTTTCAGTATGTTACCCTAGAGCCATGTAGGTCTCCCATTAGATTTTGTTAGATTTTTGTAGGGTATTCTGATATGTTTTGTCTGAGCCTGGATATAGGAGAAGTCTTGATGACTTCTGACTTTGAAGTTCAACTGTGGTTGAACTTCAGAGATAGTCTCTTGTGGTTTCTTGGCCTGTGGGTTCTTCTTGAAGGTGGGAGCTGATGGAGGTCCTGTTGGAGCTTGCAGAGATGCATTGGATTGAGGCTTAGTCTAGGAGCTTGTTGTCTGTTTGTGAGGTTCGAGATCCTGAAGTTTGAAGGGAGTTTATGGTACTTTCCTGAGGAAGGCACTATAAATGACTTTCATTCTTCCTTCTCACCTCTTTCGTAAGTATCCAATGATGTCGGAGCCGACTTGTGAGTTTAATTCCTCCTGAGGAGGAATGTAAACTGATCACATGTTGTTGAGCCACATGGGATACGATTCCTAAGTGGAAGCCTCCTAGTACTTTCCTGAGGAGGGTCCTATGGGTCTATTCACTTAGTTCCACTAGTTTACCTAGGATTTCCCAAGTATCCAGTGATGTTGGAGCCAACTTGTGAGTTTAATTTCTCCTGAGGAGGAATGTAAACTGATCACAGTTGTTGAGCCACGTAGGATACGATTCCTAAATGTCAGCCTCCTAGTACTTTCCTGAGGAAGGTCCTATGAGCCTGTTCACTTAGTTCCCCTAGTGCATATAGGTATTTCTCAAGTATCCCGTGATGCCGGAGCCCTCATGTGAGTTTAGTTTCTCCTGAGGAGGAATGTAAACTAATCACAGTTGTCGAGCCGCATAGGATATGACTCCTGAGTAGTAATCTCCTGGTACTTTCCTGAGGAAGGCACTACGAGCTTGTCTGCTTAGCTTCCTTTTCTCTGGTAAGCTTGTTCTGAAGCTTGGAGACTGGGATTGTTTCCTCCTGCTTAGGGTTTTGATTAGAGTTTTGGCTTAGATCTTTGCTTAGGGTGCAGGTAGAGCTTTGTTTTAGAGATAGATTAGGAGTTGTCTCAGGTTTGTTAGAGGCCCTGCTCAGGGTTAGTCTCTTTGGATTGTTTGACTTGTATGATGTTATGTTGCATTAGACTTAGGTGTTCATCTAGATAGTTCTGAATAAGTGCATCTTAGAAGTAGACTTTGTGTGCATAAGAAGTTGAGGTGGTCCTCCTTCTGCTTGTTTGTTATTGCGTGGCTTTGCTTGTTGGTATTCGGTAGAGCTGAGCTCCCTTGCCTTTGTGGTTTGCGGCCTTCGCGCCTTGTTTGTCTAGGTGTTGCATTCATGCATATTTTCAGTATTCCTTTACTTTGCAGTTTCTTGTTTGTCGTTTAATCCTGTTGCCATGATCCCTTAGGAGCTCTGACTTCTCCGCTGCGGAGTTGTCATGATAGACATTAGGATGGTCAACCAGGTGTGATAGCAGTAGGTAGATTCCCCTGTTTCTCAGCTATAGTTCTAGGGTTTCCCTTTCCTTTCTGTAGGAGCTTGTGAGTAGCTTGACCCGTAGTTAGCTGAACTACAGCTGCTCTGATTCTTCGTTCCAGACGAAGATATGTAGGCATAGGATGCGATATCCTAGCGAGCACACTAACGACTAATCTTTGTTCTCTCGCGGCTGTGCGATCGAGACTTTCCCGCTAACGACTAATTGTTTCCCTTTCTCTTGCCCGAGTGCATTTGAGACCAGATCGTATTTGTAGGTTCTAGAGCTTTAGGACCAGTTTGTTTTCTCACTGCTGTGTGAGAGCTCCCTGTTTACCCGTAGTTAGCCGAACTACGTTTGCTCTGATCTTTCATTCCAGATGGAAGTACGTAGGCACAGGACGCGATGTCCTGGCGAGCAACCTTTTCCCTGTTTAGACGTAGGAAGTCGAACTACGTTGACTCTGACTTTCCCATTGCACGAGGGAATACGTAGGCCCAGAACACCGTGTGTTCTGTCGAGTCCTGTCTTTTTATTTTCTTTTCAGACCAGCCATTAGCGTAGATAGATAATACACCCTTTTACCTATAAACACCAAGCGTGGATCCCATCGAGTACGATGGACGTGAGGGGTGCTAATACCTTCCCCTTGCGTAACCGACTCCCGAATCCAGGTTTTGGTTGCGATGACCATACCTTTTTCCGTTTTTGCGAGGTTTACTTCGAGCGTTTCCTTTCCCGCTCTGAGGGATAAATAACGCACGGTGGCGACTCTCCTGTCAAGCCGGCGCCGATTTTCGCAGTAGCGACAGGGATATATTACGAAAAATTGTTTAATGTTTCGTTGAGCAGTTTTTCAGATTTGATTCTTATGGGTGAGATGGTCGAAGACGGTATTAAGGTTGGAAGATTCCACGCAGGTGGGTCTGCCCCCGCAGGAGGTACAAGAAAAGCATTAGATGGTAGACGACAAGGTGATACTAGTGCCGTGTTTGGCAGCAGGGGCCGGGGCAGAGGACGAAGTTAGTATGCTCAGCATCAACAGGTCGCTAGTGTTACCATCCCTTTTCCACAACAACAACAACAACAACAGCAGCCGCAACAGCAACAACAACAAAGGCAACACCCCGCCCAACGCAGAATCCTAGAGGGCAAGCCAAGGAGAGTATTTGAAACGCCTCCTTCAACATATGCCAAATTGCTTCAAACACTGCTAGGATTGAAGTTGGTCGAGAAAAGGACCATGGCGCCATTAACAGGCACTCCTTCGTTTGGCTATGATGCTGGTAAACACTGTGAGTTTCACTCCGGGGCGCCCGGACATGATATTGAAGGCTGTCATGCGTTTAAACATAAAGTCCAAGACTTGTTGGACAGCAAAGCTATTAACTTTGGACAGGCGGGTCCAAACATAGTACAACAGCCTATGCCCAATCATGGGGCAAATGCCATCCTGACCAAGGAAAATCTGAATCTAGTGACGGATGTCAATGAGCTGAAGACACCGTTGGGAGAGATCAAAAGCAGGTTGTTAAAAGGGGGTGTATTCCCGGGGTGTGACGAATATTGCTTGGATTGTTGGATACAGCCAGAGGGTTGTAATGAGTTGAAACAGGGTATTCAGGTTATGATGGACGAAGGTACATTGCAGTTTGATAGAACCGAGGTCGAAAATCCTGTAGAGGCGTTGTGTGATGAGCTGAACGATGTTGCTACGGTAACGATCCCAAGGAAAACAATAACAATAACGGCGCCCGCCAGACGACCGACAATCACAATTACTAAAGCAGGACCGATTCCTTTCGAAAGTACCAAAGCAGTGCCATGGACTTACGGGCTTGAGGTATATTGTGACAGTGAGAAAATTGAAGTAAATAAACAACCAGCTGGGGTTGTAGATAATGTTGTCGGAACAGGAGGTATGACTAGAAGTGGGAGAATCTTCACATCGCCTGAGGTAGAGGCAGAAAGATTGGCAAAGGGGAAAGCCAAGGTATACGAGAGTGGCCCCTCGCAGATAAAGGAAAAGGAAACATCGCTTAAGAATGTGGAAGAGTTTATGAGGCTCATCCGTAAAAGTGATTACAAAATCGTTGAGCATCTCCAGCAAACGCCGTCAAAAATTTCTATCCTATCATTGTTGTTATGTTCCGAGGCCCATCGAAATGCTTTGCTGAAGATCCTAGACACATCATTCGTTCCTCAAGACGTTTCGGTTAATCAATTAGAAGGGGTGATGGCGCATGTTAATGCAGGGCACAGTTTGGGCTTTACAGATTTTGATTTGACTCCAAGAGGGAGGGAGCACAACATGGCGCTGCATGTATCAGTAGAATGCCGGGGCACGGTCATGTCCCATGTTTTAGTAGACACTGGGTCTTCCCTGAATGTGCTACCGAAGAAAGCCATGATGAAATTAGATATCAGGGGGATTATCTGCACGCCCAGTGACTTAGTGGTGAGAGCGTTCGATGGAATGAGGAGGTCGGTTTTCGGATCGATAACATTACCGTTGCAAGTGGGGCCTGAAATCTTTGAAACTGAATTCTATATAATGGACATCCAGCCAGCGTATAGTTGCCTTCTGGGACGCCCATGGATTCATGCTGCTGGGGCAGTCACATCCACGTTGCACCAAAAGTTGAAGTATATGGTGGGGGATAGTGTCGTCACTGTTTGTGGAGAAGAAGATATTCTGGTTAGCCATCTGTCTTCATTCAGATATGTGGAGGTCGACGGTGAAATACACGAAACACCCTGTCAAGCATTTGAAGGGCTAAAGACTAAAGACCAAGCTCCATTACCCAAGATATCAGATGTGGCAGTGTCATCGTATAAAAAGGCTCAGGCTCTAGTGCAGGCAGGCAAAACCAAGGGCTGGGGTCAGGTGTTGGAGATTCCCGTGAAGAATGACAGGTTCGGGCTTGGATATCATCCTTCGTCATCAGCATCCTCTTCAGGAACGCCCAAGATCAGAGGACCAATAACCATTACACCAAGCGGGGTGAGTTTCGAGACTATCAATGTTGTTTCCGATTCTGAAGAAGGAGATAGCGACTGTGACATGGACGCGTGGATCAAGCCAAGCGTGCCAGGACAAAGTCTCTGCAATTGGTCTATCCGGGAAGCTGTTCCCGTGACAACTAAACAGTAATGATTTGTTTTTTTAATTGTTGAATAATCCTGTGTCCTACCCGGTGCATAGTGATTTTGCTTAGGGCCATTTTGTTATGTACATTACATTGTTTAATCATGAATAAAGGCGTTTTTCATATACAAATGTTGTGATCCCTGTTTTCCTATTTTTATCTTTTACAATAAAATGGCAACGTGGTTATTTGCTTTGTATGCATTTTGAAGCATGTAACCATTTCCTTTACAGGATTACTATTTCAGATTACATCTATGAACCGCCTATGACTCACTTCGACTTCGAGCACCCGGTATTTCAGGCAGAGGAAGAGATTGTGGAAGATGGCGACGTACCAGAAGAGCTGACCTGGTTATTGAAACAGGAAGAAAGAATCATTCTGCCTCACGAGGAAGTCATTGAGATTATCAATTTGGGGTCAGAAGAGGTCGAAAGAAACATCCGTATAGGGGTTGCGCTGCAAAGCGACGTCAAACGAAGGTTGATTGACATGCTCATGGAGTACAGTGATATATTCGCTTGGTCGTATGAGGACATGCCTGGGCTGGACACAGATATGGTTGTTCACCATCTGCCATTGCGAGAGGAATGTCCGCCTATTAAGCAGAAACTCCGAAGAACTAGACCGGACATGGCTGTGAAGATCAAGGAGGAAGTTCAAAAACAGTGGGATGCTGGTTTCCTAGCTGTTACAAAATATCCCTCATGGGTCGCTAATATTGTGCCAGTGCCGAAGAAAGACGGTAAGGTGCGAATGTGTGTAGACTACCGTGATTTGAATAGGGCGAGCCCGAAAGACAACTTTCCACTTCCTCACATCGATGTGTTGGTTGATAACACTGCTCAGTTCTCTATATTCTCCTTCATGGATGGCTTCTCAGGCTATAATCAGATCAAAATGGTGCCAGAAGACATGGAGAAGACTACTTTCATCACTCCCTGGGGAACATTTTGCTACAAAGTGATGCCCTTCGGATTGAAGAATGCTGGGGCAACATATCAGCGTGCTATGACGACTCTCTTTCATGACATGATGCATAAAGAGATCGAGGTTTATGTTGATGATATGATTGCCAAATCCCAGACGGAGGAGGAGCATTTGGTTAATCTGCTAAACCCTAACAAGTGCACCTTCGGGGTGAGATCGGGTAAACTGCTGGGGTTTATCGTGAGCGAAAAAGGAATAGAGGTTGATCCTGCGAAAATAAAAGCAATACAAGAAATGTCAACGCCTAAAACAGAAAAAGAAGTGCGTGGATTTTTAGGGAGGCTGAACTACATCGCCCGGTTCATATCTCACTTAACTGCGACATGCGAGCTGTTATTCAAGTTGTTGAAAAAGGACCAGGTTGTGACCTGGAATGTAAATTGTCAAAAGGCGTTCGACAAGATAAAAGAATACTTGCAGGAACCTCCTATTTTGATACCCCCAGTGGCCGGGAGACCTTTGATTATGTATTTGACGGTTTTTGAGGAAAGTATGGGTTGTGTTCTCGGTCAACACGACGAGACAGGACGTAAAGAGCATGCCATCTACTATTTGAGTAAGAAGTTTACTGACTGTGAGTCCAGATACTCAATGCTCGAGAAAACGTGTTGTGCGCTAGCCTGGGCCGCCAAACGTTTGAGGCAATACATGCTAAATCATACAACCATGCTCATTTCGAAGATGGATCCTATTAAATATGTATTTGAAAGGCAAGCACTCTCCGGAAGAATTGCCCGATGGCAGATGGTGTTAACCGAATATGATATTCAGTATGTCTCGCAAAAGGCTATTAAAGGTAGCGTTTTGTCAGAGTACCTTGCGGAGCAGCCTGTTGAGGACTACCAATCGATGAGGTTTGATTTTCCTGACGAGGATATCATGTACCTAAAGATGAAAGATTGTGAAGAACCGTTGCCGGATGAAGGACCAGAATTGGGTTCCAAATGGCAGTAAATATTTGATGGAGCTGTGAATTCTTATGGTAGCGGAATAGGGGGAATTATTACTACTCCTCATGGGTCGCACATCCCATTTACTGCTCGATTGACCTTTCCGGTTACCAATAATGAAGCTGAATATGAGGCTTGCATCATGGGTCTTGAAGAAGCTATCGATTTGCGAATCAAACATCTGGATGTATACGGAGACTCAACTCTAGTGGTGAATCAGATAAAAGGAGAATGGGAGACACGTCAGCCCAATTTGATACCATATATGAATTATGCAAGGAGATTGTTGCCTTTCTTCGACAAGGTGGAAATGCATCATGTGCCGCGAGCAGAAAATCAAATGGCTGACGCCCTGGCGACATTGTCTTCCATGTATAAAGTTAACTTCTGGAATGAGGCTCCCGGATTATTATATCTCAGCTTGATAGGCCTACCTTCATATTTGCTATTGACGAAGCATCTGACGATAAACCCTGGTACTTTGACATCCAGAATTTCCTGAAGAACAAGGAGTATCCGGCTGGGGCATCTAGTCGTGATTAGAAGACTCTTAGGAGATTGGCTGGCAATTTCTATTTGAATCCTGACGGTGTCCTATACAAAAGAAACCATGACTTAGTGTTGCTACGCTGTGTAGATGAGAAAGAAGCAAAGTTGCTCATGGAAGAGATACATGAGGGTACGTTTGGTACACATGCCGGTGGGCATGCTATGACAAGAAAACTGCTGCGGGCAGGTTATTACTGGCTGACTATGGAAACAGACTGTTTCAAGTTCGCAAAGAGGTGTCATAAATGCCAAATTTATGCGGACAAAGTCCATGTGCCCCCAAGTCCTCTGAATGTGATGTCATCACCGTGGCCATTCTCGATGTGGGGAATTGATATGATTGGTAAGATTGAGCCTACGACATCAAATGGACACCGGTTCATTTTGGTGGCAATTGATTACTTCACCAAGTGGGTGGAAGCAGCGTCATACGCCAATGTCACCAAACAAGTGGTCTCCAGATTTATCAAACGAGATATTATCTGCAGATATGGAATCCCTGAGCGGATTATCACCGACAACGGTTCGAATTTGAATAACAAGATGATGAAAGAGCTATGTCAGAATTTTAAGATTGAGCATCACAACTCTTCTCCGTATCGACCCAAGATGAATGGCGTTGTTGAAGCGGCCAATAAGAACATAAAGAAGATTGTTCAAAAGATGGTTGTGACGTATAAGGACTGACACGAGATGCTACCTTTTGCTTTGCACGGTTATCGTACGACGGTACGCACATCAACCGGGGCAACCCCTTTCTCGTTAGTATACGGAATGGAGGCAGTGCTATCGTTGGAAGTCGAGATTCCTTCCTTGAGGGTTTTACGAGATGTCCAACTTGACGAGGAAGAATGGGTAAAAGACAGGTTGAATCAGCTGAGCTTAATGGATGAGAAGAGGCTAGCGTCTCTCGCATACGGTCGGTTATATCAAAGCCGGATGAAGAAAGCATACGATAAAAAGATATGTCCGCGAAGCTTTCAGACGGGCGACCTTGTGCTGAAAAGGATTCTCCCACCATAAACAGATCACAGGGGCAAGTGGACCCCTAATTACGAAGGGCCCTACATTGTCAGAAAAGTCTTTTCTGGAGGAGCTTTGCTACTATTTACCATGGATGGTGAAGACTTTTCATCGCCTGTGAATTCGGACGCAGTTAAAAAATACTTTTCTTGAAAGTGACCCGCTGGACAGTAAAAAGAGAGTCCAGGCAAAAATGGGGCATCCTGGCGAACCATAAAAAATGAATAAAAGGTTCGGGCAAAAGTTAGGGATAAAATTGAAAAGATGTACACCCGCGAAGTCGAAAACATGCATTGGGCGGCTTCGGCAAAAAAGGGTATCCCGGTGAATTGAAAACCCGCAAAGGGCGATTCACGCAAAAGTTAGGGATTGAAAAAGCAAATGACTGCGGTCCGGGTCTGATACTGCATTGCTTAGTGGTTTGGGAGCACCTGAGGGTTTGTTTATCCAACACAATCTCTTCCGAAAACTGAATACCGGGAAAGTGCCAGAGTCAGGCGAGTCATAGGAGGATCAGCTCACGATGTTTGTCTGCACCACGTTGCCGACATGTGTACAAATTCGAGTTGTATTTGTATTTTTATGCTTCCTGTGCATATATGTATATGTGTGTACGTAACTTCCTCTTTTCAGGAGTTGCATCCGATGTACAAAACTTTGCCTATTCAGAGGCCTATTATTGATAAAACATGTTATTCAACATTTGATGTGTGTGCTTTACTATTTTGTATGTGGAAAACGCCGATGTTTTGATAAACTTGCACTTGCATAACTTTGCTGGCCCTTGCCAATAATTGATAAAACTTCGAATTGACTGAAGTGATGTCACGGACACTAACCCGAATAGATTTGGTCGTATAGATTTGTCTTGTCTCGTTTGTGTTTTGCAGGGTTCTCGCCCTTGAAGTGGACAATCAGAACTTGTGGCCCCCAGCCGGAGGTTCGTGCGACGCCAATCCCCATGCAAGTCGCACATCATCCCCAAAAGTTGGGATGATCTTTGTCCCTTACCGAAGAGATCAATTTCCCCAACTAGTCGCAGCTTATCCCTAGAGGATGTCCCCAGCCAGTCAAAATCAGTATACCCGGCAGAGGTGGCACTCCCTAGAGAGTCGAGTATGTGAACGATCAATCCCTAGCTGGGAGAATTCCCACAATGTTTAACCAAGTCATAGTTGGTTCAGAAGGATTATCCTCAGCGGAGTGCTAGCTCCGAGTTGGTAAGCTGTGCCCAGACAGTACGTTTCCCCGGAAGGTTCATGTTTCCCCGGCCGAGGATGTTCGTTCCTCCTAGTGGAAATCGAAGTTTAATCTCTCCTCGGTGGAGTTGGTTGTATGTCCGGCATTTATTTTGCCAGAGGACTTTATGATACCTGTTCATCCCCAACAGGGTGGTATTTGCTCTCAACAGCCGCGTTGAAGCAAGCTTATCAGAGTTTCCCCAGTAGCTTGAACTTGCATTCACATTTGCATATAGCGTCATATTTGCATCTACCCAAAAACGCGTAGCATATCCGTGTTGTACGGAGCATTACGCCATTCTCAAACATGCGCATGTTGAAACATAAGCCCGGTTGGTTAACCTTTGGTTTTTCAAGTATTGTTTCCCTTACGGGGGGGAGCTCTTGCTCAAATTAATTACCAGATATTAGACATCTCAGCATGAGATGATAATGTTTGTCTTGTCATTATTCCCCACAGAGTGGCTTGCTTAAGTTTCTCTTACCCCTCCAGAGGAGTATTTCTTCAAGATTGTTGTTATGTCGTTATCAAAAGATTTCGTGAATCAATTTTTGGAAATTGCCGCCTATGTCGAAGTAGGTGTCTGGCAGTTTGGGTTCAGAAAATCCCCAGTAGAGTCCTTCTCAAATTTGCTGCCATATTGAAAGACTAGACTCGTATTGTGTTACCCATGTGATTGATGGAGTCAACTACTGCAAAGATAGGCAGAGAAGCTGTAATCAGAGTTATTTTCCTGTAGTGATGGAAGAGTATTACCCGTAGCGATGGCAGTGTTATTTTCCTGTAGTGATGGCAGAGTATTACCCGTAGTGATGGCGATGTTATTTTCCTGTAGTGATGGCAGAGTATTACCCGTAGCGATGGCGGTGTTATTTTCCTGTAGTGATGGCAGAGTATTACCCGTAGTGATGGCGATGTTATTTTCCTGTAGTGATGGCAGAGTATTACCCGTAGCGATGGTGGTGTTATTTTCCTGTAGTGATGGCAGAGTATTACCCGTAGTGATGGCGGTGTTATTTTCATGTAGTGATGGCAGAGTATTACCCGTAGCGATGGCGGTGTTATTTTCCTGTAGTGATGGCAGAGTATTATCCGTAGCGATGGCGGTGTTATTTTCCTGTAGTGGTGATAGAGTATTACCCGTAGCGATGGCGGTGTTATTTTCCCGTAATGGTGGCAGAGTTATTTTCCCGTAATGGTGGCGGAGTTATTCTCCCGTAGTGATGGCAGAGTTATTTTCCTGTATCGTTGGCAGAGTCATGTTTTATCGACAGAAGTGCTTCCCCAGTGAAGTCATCCAGGTTATTCCTATATCGACAAGTTTAGTGATGCATAGGCAGTTAGTGTTGAAATCAGATCTGTATCAGGTGGTTGATCAATTGTTACCGTAACAATCAGGTTTAATTGATGGATGGGGTTCCCCAAGCAGTAGGTGCAGTTTATTTCTGCGGTTGGAAAATTTACGGGTTCTTAGTATTCAACCGTCTTGTACCTCTAATGTTTGAAGGTCGTTCGCTCTTCACCCAGTCGGGTCCAAGCCGTTTGAATAGGGGCAGCTGTTGCACCCTAAAATTTGCTCAACCTATTTCACCTGGTTTATGTTTCAATTGCATTGTCATTTGCATAATAAGTCATGTACATAGTCTAATAATTTGCATAGCATAGCATAACAAGTCATCTAACAAGGGATCAAGTGCCATTCTTATCAAAAAGAGGCACATCAAGGGGTTTTTATTCAAGCTCAAGACTATCCAAGTCATCAAGAAAGGTTTGAGGCATTGAGAAGTTTGAGGGTCAACCAGTGGATTTCTCTTCTAATCTTAGGGGGTTAAAGATTCATCAATGAGTGTTGAGTCATGACTGAGGGTATGGAATGTGTACAAAGATCATGGAAGACCTAGAGGGTCATTTTGAAGATGAGACAAGTCATTGATACAAGTACAAGAGCCAGAGTTAAAGTACAGTCAACTAGGGTTTCATCTGGGTCAACTGAGTGATTGAAGAGCATCAAGGCTTAATTGGAGGATGTGGGATTCATGAATTGATATGTGGATACAAGTGTGGTGTTGTGCCAAGGATAAATCAAAGAGAATCAAGAGTAGGAGGAGTTACCAAATTAGGGTTTCAGTGTAAAATCCCCTAATTTAGGCCTTACTTCCAAGCCAGATAAGTCAAAATGAAAGTTTCAAATGAAGTCTTGGTCAACATGAAACTTGTATATCTTCTCAATAGCTTTAATTTGAATACTAGAAGTCTTCAAGAAGGTTTGTAGAACTCATGTTATGGTTCTTGCAAGTTATGGGTCCCCAGAGGACATTGAAATTTTTCTGTGAAAGTCACTTGACTTCCAAGCAACTTTTGCCCATGAAGGAGTTTTCAAATGGATTCTTGGCCAACATAAGAGTTGTAGGGCTTGCTCTTAGCTTTAATTTTAGTACTATAAGTCCTCAAGAAGATTTGTGGAACTCAAGTTATGGTCTTGGCAACCCAGGGGTATTTTGGGTATTGATGATTACAGGTCATTTTTCAACATAGGTCAAAATCTCCATCTTCCACTCCTCAAATGAAAAAATGTTCAACATTAGATGTGTTCAAAATGATGTTTTTAGGCTAGATAAGAGGTCATGAGAGTTTGGAAATGGCTTGCTTCACAAAGTCACAAAAATGACCTAAAATAAGGGTAAATTTTCAATGAATCAAAGTTGAAAATTGGGGTTTTTGATCTACACATCCAAACCAAGCCCTATGGCATACCAATTTGATTGTAAAATATATTTTGAGAACATTGAAATTGCCATAATTTTGAGTTGAGGGATATTTTTAGGACTTGCTTTGAAAATTGGTTACTTGCATCATAAGGCACAATTGCAAAACCACCCTTCAAGGCAAATGCAAGGCTCCATTCCATCCAAACATATTCAATATCTCATTAGAAGACAAATTGGATCAGAATTGAGTAGAATTGCAAGCTGCTACATGAGATGGTATGAGTGTGGCATAAGATGAGATTTTCATGACATGAGATGGTGAATTTCTCATAGGATCAATCCAGAACTTTCTAGAGCCTTCATCCACATTCTATATATACATATGAAGTGATTCAGATCACTGGTTGGAGAGAATTGAGGGATATTGAAGAGATTGCATTTTCAACCTTCCATTTGCAAAACAGATTTCAGTTACAAGTTTCAACCACTTCCAATCAATTCTTTTGATCTCAGAAGCTTGCTCTAGCATTGGTGGATGATTCCAGATAGAATCTATAGCAAGAGCATTAAAGAACTGTGAGATTGCACTTGGAATTCTCAGCCTGCAACTCAATATCGAATTCAAGAATCCAAGCCATTTCAATCTCTTTCTTTGCATACAGAAGCATCCTTTGATGTTAGTGAAGGTGTCTGGAACTTATTGAAGCTTATCTTGAAGCTTTGATCACTCTGTTCATCTCAAAATTGCAGGTATGTAAACTTCACTCCATGGCTTGATTTAGGCAGTTTCAATAGGCTTTGAATGGTTAGATCCAATGTAGATGATCATAGGGAGCTTTCTGGTAACATTAGGGTTGATTTAGAGACAATTAGTGGAGTGACTCAATTTCTGTTCATGCTTGTATCTTCGTGTTCTTGGTGTTATAATATTAATTTGATAGCTAGAAATGATCAGGGTGAAGTGGTGAAGAGATTGAGCTATTCAATTTCAAGTTTGGTGAGTCTTGATGATTGACCAATTTCTGAGGAGTGTATCGTGTTTTGAGGAAGAAGGTGATTCAATGTGTTTAAATGCCATGGTTGAATTGCTGGTGAAAATGGAGTAAGTTAGGGCTTTTATTTTTGATTTTTGATGAAGAATTGAGGGAGAACGACTTGGAGAAGATGAAGTTCATACCTCTGTGCTTCCATGGCTTTTCCCCCCAGAATCATTCAAAGGTTGAAGACAACCTGACCACCCTTAGATCTTAGGAAGACCTTTGACCCAATCCAAATCCAACGGCCACGCGTGATTCATTTTGTGAGAGAGTCTGAAGAGTGATCAAAACGCACAACATAACTTAAGTTGAAGCTTTGGGCTTAAGTGAGAATCTGATAACCACACCCCACTTCCAAGGCCCAATGAGAAATACACGTAGTTTTATTGCTATTTGCCACATAACTTTTCCATTTTTCTGTACATTTTCATTTTTTATTTTATGAATGATATTGGGCCTAGCGCGCTTTCCTATTAGCACCCCCTCTGGGCCCAGTTGATGATTTGAACTGTTCCTGATTGCTATTCAACACGCCTGTTTTTCATTTTCTTTTATTTTTAATTTTAATTTTTCATTTCATATAGGTTGCTTTGAAAAATCATAATAAATTGAAAACTCATCATTTTTAGATGGGAATTTTTCCCTATGTTCATGAAAACATCAAGAAGATATTAAAACAATAAAAATGTCATTTCATTCATTTTTCATTTTTTGGTTTATTTTTACTTTTAATTTCTTTTATTTCACTTTTATTTGATGTACCAACTTGCTGAATTTAGTATGATCATTTCCTTTGGTATTTTGATGCCATTCTTTTTTCTATAGTTATATTATAGTATTAGGTTCCCTCTGGAATTTTATCACATTTTTGTGATTTAATTTTAGTTAGTTTTGGATAAGGAACTTTAGTGTGCTAGAATTAGGGTTTCAACTGGACATAGGTGCATTTCAACACATAGTTTTGGGTTTTTTAGTTTGATTTAGGCCTTGGGGTTTATATGGGGTATAGGGTAAATAGTTAGGGTCCCTTAGAAATTAATCTAGGATTTTATGATGAGTATTTCCCTTTTATTTGATTTTTGCAAGATGGTTGATATTGGTGTATTTCCCCCTTGGTAAGTTGCTTTGGATGTTGGGTTTTGGGCCTTTTCTTTGGGTGTTGGGGCTTGTGCTTGGCTTGAGGAGTATGTGAAGACATGGAAGAAGATTTAAGACAAAGAATGATGCTTGGAGCTTGAAATTGCTTGTGCTTGAAGATTGCTTTTAAAGACTTAGGAGATAGGAGATATATGGAGAGCTCTAGAGTAGACTGATTTCTTCTGTCAAACATAGAGAGCCTCTTGTGCCTCTATCCTATCCTATGACACAAGGTCCCCTAAAATAGTTCCATCTTTCCTTAGGAGGGATGTAGAGCATGCTTTGATTGGGTAGAACCTTGAGGATACCTCTCCCTTGCTATGATAAGATCTTAATGATTTCCCTGGGTTATCATTGAGCCTCTTAACATTCCAACTTCATCTTTTAGTGATTCTCTCCTGTGAATGCTTACTTTGAAGTTGAAGACCCATTGAAGGTAAGAAGTGCATTGAAGACTGGTGAAGATGAAGCTTGTACCTGTCAAAGCTGGGTATCTGTTGAGATTAGGGTTTTGCTGCTGTCTGAAGCTGTCTGCTTATTGGGGTTCAGTGCTTGCTAAAGCTGAAGATTATTGGAGATAAGAGCTTACCTGAAGCTTGAATATCATTGGAAAGTGAAGATACGATCTTGCTTGAAGTTGTTATTGTCAACCTTGTGCTGTTAATCAACTGTAGCTGCCGGAGCTGGTGCCATTTGAACTACTTACTGTAGGAGCTGGTGTTGTTGTTTGAGCTGGTTGGGTTTTATTTTCTTTGCTGTGTTGTCTGCTGATTCTCCCTCAGGTTTAAAGTGAAGTTGTTTCACTTTGCCTATTGTTTTCTCAGGTTCGAGGTTGAGTGGGATTCCCTTGCCTCGCTTGTTTTGTTGCATTTCATGCATATTTACTGTTTACTGTATATCTGCTGTTTCTTTTCCGTTTATCCCCTAGGATCTCTGATTTCCTCTGTGCAGGAGGGAATTATGACAGACATTAGGTTGTAATCCATGCATGATAACATTAGGGTAGTTTTGATCCCCTTTTCAACCTTAGGTTTTTAGAACGTCGTTTCTCTTCTATCTCAAAACAATTCAAGACACAGTAATAAGGATAATCGATATCGTACGCTACGAGCCTTAAGCTATTCGAGAAAGGTTGCTGGAGGGTCACTTTTCAGTAATCTGACTACTTAGTGTGTTACCCTTAGGGTGACATACGATGTAGTCACTCTCAGGTCATAGTCTCTAGTGCGTCAGAGATCGCAAACATCGTAAAAGACAGTTCTTGCGTAAAGGACTAGAAAACAAACATCAAAGTGTCGTTTTTGTCCGCTTGGACTCTTAATCAGGAAACACCCTTTCATAAGGAGATAAAAAAAGCATTCAGACAAGCTTGTGTCTTCCGTAGCCCGAACTACATTTGCTCTGATCTTTCATGCTGTATGAAAGTACGTAGGCATAGGATGCGATATCCTAGCGAGCAACCTTCCCCTCCTTTCCCGTAGGTAGGCGAACTACGTTGACTCTGATTTCTCGTTCCAGACGGGAATACGTAGGCATAAAGTGAGATACTTTGCCGAGTCATTTTATTTTCTTTTAACCCAGACCTGTAGAACAGATAGAATAACAATCCGTACTAGAAAACAAGCATGGATCCCGTCGAGTACGACAGACGTGAGGGGTGCTAATACCTTCCCCTTGCGTAATCGACTCCCGAATCCAGGATTTGGTTGCGATGACCATTCATTTCCCGTCTTTGCGTTAGGTTTACTCTGAGCGTTTCCTTTCCCTCTCGTGGGATAAATAACGCACGGTGGCGACTCTTCTGTCATAGCCGGCACCGATTTTCGCAGTAGCGACACATATGCCAAACTACACATGGGATTAAGATCAAGGTGCTAACTCATTCCAACACATCCAAAATGTCATCTAAGGAGAATTTGAACACAAAGCATAGTGAATACAAGCTGCTGCAAGAACTGTTATGAGTGTACCATGAGATTGAATTTTCAAAAGAGATGAGATATTGAACTTCTCATTAGATTGATCTTGAACTTTCTAGAGTGTTCAGTCATGGTCTATATAAGCATATGAAGTGATTCAGAGCACTGGTTGGTGAGAATTGAAAGGAAATAGAGAGATTGCATTTTAAATTTGCTCATTGCAAATCAAAATCTGTTACAGCCATTGAAGCCATTTCAATCCAAGTTCTTGATTCCAATAGCTTGCTCTAGTGTTAGTGATTGATCCCAGATTGAATCCAAGGCAAGATCGTGGAAGAATTGGGAGTTGTCACTTGGAATTCTTCATCTGCAACTCAGAATCTGGTTCAAGAATTCAAGGCATTTCAATCAAGTTTGTTGCATACAGAAGCTAGGTCATACTCCATTGAAGGAATCTGGAGCTTATTGAAGGTTGATTTGAAGCTTTTGCCACTCTGTTCATCAAGAAATTACAGGTATGTAAATTTCAATCCATGGCTTGATGTAGGCATGATCTTTAGGTTTTAGGTGGTTAGATAGTATGTAGATGATTGTAGGAAGCTTTCTGGTAGCTTTTGGTTAGGTTTAGAGACAATTAGGGAGATGACTCAAATTCTGTTCATGCTGATATCTTCGTGTTTTTAAGGATAGAATCATAGTGTGATAGTTAGAATTGATCAGGGTGAGATGGTGAAGAGTTTAGACCAATTAATTTTAGGTTTGGTGAGTTTTGATTCTTAACCAAATTCTGGTGATTCAATCGTGTTTGGAGGAGGAAAGGGATTCAAGGATCATGAGTAGCATGGCTAGATTGCTGGTGAAATTCTGAGTGCATTAGAGCATCTAAGTTTGGTTTTTGATGAAGAATTGAGGATTCACGAATTGAGGGAGATGAAGGTTCATACTCTGTTTCCATGGCATTTTTGTTTCCCTCCAAGTTTCAAAAGGTTGAAGACAACCTGTATGCCCTAGGATCTCAAATGGACTTTGACCAAAATCCATATCCCACGGCCAGGATTAAATGCTCATTTGTGAAGGAAGCTGATAATAAGTGAAACGCACCGTTTCACTTACTAGGTGACAATGGGCTTAAGTGACTTAGTGTTATCCCCACCCCCTTTGATAAGCCCAATAGGATTTGCACTGAATTTTGTTGCTATTCGTACCAAGGTTTTAACCATTTTCCTGGGATTTTCATCTTGTTTTCTGATTAATGATTGGGCTTAGTAGCGCTCTAGTATCCGCACCCCCGTCTGGGCCCATCTTTTGTTTTGAACTGGAAATATTTGCTATTTACCACGCAGGTTTCACCAATTTCCATATTTTCCATTTATTTTCTTCATTTTACATAGTTTAGTAAATAATCCATAAAAAAATGAAGAATAACTCAAATAATTCCATTCTTTTTTCCATGGATTCATGTTTGAATCTAGTTTTTTTTAAATAAAAAATATTAATATTTCATGCATTTTTGATTGTATTAGAATTTGTTGAATTTTAATTGATGTTAAAATAATCATGGTTAATACTTTGTTTTGTTGAATTTGGTTTGATCATTTGATGATGATTCTTGCCTTGATTTTTTGTGTGTAGCTAGCATAGATATGCATGTTCCCCCTAGATTTTTCTCACATTTTTGTGATGAATGTAAGTGGTAGTTTTAGGTTGAAACTTTAGGAGCTCCATTTTTAGGGTTTATGGTTAATACCTTATGATTTAGGTTTTATATCTAGAACTTGGTGGATGATTCAACCTCTGAATTTTGTATGGTAGATTCATGATTGAATTAGGGTCCCTTAGGAATTTTTGTAGGAATATACAATGTGGTTTGCTATTTTTGTTTGATTTTAGTTTAGGTGCCAACTTTGGATGATTCTAATGCACTAATTCAACTAGAATGACTTCTTTAGTTCCCTTAGATTAGGGTTTTGTCTCTCTTGCTCTTGGATGATGTTGAAGACAAGCTTGGGCTACCATGGAGTGCTTGAAGAAGTTTGGATGTGAAGTTCTTCCCTTCTTTTGGTGTAGTGGTGATTAGGTGTTAAGATTAGGTTTTGTAGGCAGAGCTTCTAGATAGATTCTCTTCCTTCATAAACATGGAAGATGTTGATCACTTCCATTCTTCCCTATGATGTAAGGTCCCCTGTAAAGGCCTCATCCCTCCTTTGGTAGGATGTGTGGCTCTTTACAAGTTGGTAGAACCTTTGAGGGTCCCTTTCTCTGATGATAGGATGCTTAGTGGTGACCTTTGGTTTTCACTCTGCTACCAATCATCCAAACTTTGCTCTTGTCAGATGAATCTTTCTCCCTTGCTAGAGGATGGAGTTCCTTGCTAGAAGATTGAAGAGGCTGGAAGTTGATACCTCTTTGTGTTTGAAGACTGCCATTGAAGTTGAGGCCTAAAGAAGAAATAATAAGTTGATACTTATGTAGATGTGTTGGAAGCTCAGAGAAGCAAGTTGACACTTGCCATTAAAAGATGATAGCTTTGAAGAGTAGTTGCAGACTGATGATTGAACTGATGTCAGAAGATTGCGTTGCTGTGAAGCTGTGGAAGCTGTTGATCTGCTTTTTTTTTTCCTGTCTGTTTGCTTTCTGTGCAACTGTATTGATGTGACTTGTTTGATTTGCTTGATGCATTAGAATAAGTTCATGTTTAGATTGATTTAAGTTAGGAGCATGATTGCATTAGAGGTTGAGTTGCTCCCTCTGCTTGTATTTTTACTGTATGGCTTTGCTTGCGGGTATTCGGTAGAGCCCTGCTCCCTTGCCTATATGGTTTGAGTTTGCTTGATAGCATTTTTATTTCCTCTGTATGATTGCAGTGTATATTTTGCTTGATGGCATTTTATTTTTCCCGTATGATTGCAGTTATTCATATCTTGGCTTGAGATTGAGATGAGCTTGTGGAGGCTGATGCCCCACACACATTTCCTCCCTCACTTGCATTGCATGCATTTTATCTGTTTACTGTTTACTGTTTAAGCTGATACTTTATCTGTTTCTGTTTATCATTGACATGATCCCCTAGGAATCTCACTTCCTTTGATAAGGAAGTGATGATTAGAACTTTAGGTTGAAACCTATGCATGATAACTTCTATGAGTTCCCTGTTTCAAACCTCAACCATAGGATGAATCCTCGGCATGACAACATTAGGACTTGATAGTCTCCCATTAGTTGTCCCTCTCTCTTCTCATCTCAAAACAAATTAAAATACAGTAATAAAGGTTAACTAACGTCGTACGTTACGAGCCTTAAGCTATCTGAGAAAGGATTGTTGGAGAGTTTCTTTTCAACAGTCTGGATGTTTAGTATGGCACCCTTTGGGTGACATGTGACGTATTCACTCTCAGGTCATAGTCTCTAGTGTGATATTGGTTGTAAACATCCATAAAAAAACAATTCTTTCGTAAAAGACAGAAAACAAACTTCAAACCTTTTTGCCCCGTGGGCCCATAATTCAAAGGGAAGCTTTTCTGAAGAAAAGAGTGTCGTTAACTCCCAGTTCTACCGCAAACGGTAACGCCTAAGTCTCCAAGGGTCGAGCTGCGTGCACCAAACTGCTGGAACTGTTTGTTAACCCTACTCGGAAAAATAGATGAATCTAAACCTGTAAGCCGTATTATCACGAACTACGTAAGCTCTGATCTCTCATGCCTGTTGAGAGTACGTAGGCACAATACTGACGTATTGGAGAGCCACCTTCCTCGTAACCCGTAGTTAGCCGAACTACGTTGACTCTGATTTCTCATTCTCTGATGAGAATACGTAGGCATAAAGCGCGACGCTTTGCCAAGTCATTTTCTTTTCTTTTTTAAGCCAGCCTTGATAGGTAGATAGTTAAACCAACCCGTCAGATAAACACAACAAGCGTGGATCCCATCAAGTACGATGGACGTGAGGGGTGCTAATACCTTCCCCTTGCGTAACCGACTCTCGAACCCAGACAATGGTTGCGATGACCTTGTCTTATAACCTTTTCGTCAGGTTTTTCCGATCGTTTCCTTTCCCACTCTGAGGGATAAATAACGAAAGGTGGCGACTCTTCTGTTTTTCCGGCACCTTATTTTCGTGGAAGCGACAGCTGGCGACTCTGCTGGGGACTTGATAGTTTCATGGGATCCAACGTCCCTTATGCGAGTCAGTTTGGGGATCCAACGTCCATATGCGAGAGTCAATCTTAGCGCTTGTATGATTACTTCTTGGGTTGTGTTTGTTTATCGCATTTTATTTCCCGCATCTTTATTTTCAGTATGATATGATTATCTGTGCTGTTGTGGGAGGGGCATTCTGATGAGTGAGAAGCCAGACCCAGGCTTGAGTGTACTTAGCATTAGTTGTGGAAATTAGTGGGCGCGTGCTTGCTTTGCAGGCACTAGTGTCTCATGAAATCCACGCTCAGACGAGAGGTTCTCCCGGTTGACTTCTTTTCCGGCCCTTTGGGCCTGAGGGGTTGTTGGTTTGGAGGATTGTCGACTCTGGGGACCGATCATTTGAAATTCAGCTGAGTGAGGCCGCTTCAGGAGATGGTGATGTCACACCTTCTGGGTATCGTATCACCCCTCTTGAATGTCTGTGACGCTGATGACCGTATAGGATGCCGAACTTGTGTCAGTTTAGGTCCATACCTGTGAGCAGGGTTGGGTTTGTTGCAGGAAGCCTTAACCTTCAGACTACCTGGTTTTCTTGATAGTGAATCAGTTTTGTTGGTATCAGAGGTTACCATCATCAGATGTATATTTGTTCTTGACAGAGCAGGTTGATGGTTGAGATCAGAGGTCCTTATTATCAGATATATGATTGTTCTTGATAGAGCAGATTTATGGTCCTGTATCGGAGGTCCTTATTATCAGATGTGTGATTGTTCTTGATCGAGCAGATTCATGGTCCTGTATCAGAGGTCCTTATTATAAGATGTGTGTTTGTTCTTGACAGAGCAGAATTTATGGTCCGATATCAGGGTTTTCCTCGCATCAGAGATAGGGTTGTTCTTGACAGAGCAGTATTGTGGTTTTGTTGATACAGAACCTTCATCTCTTCAACAGCACAGTTGTCTGGATCTCCTGCTGCATGATTTCATTTTACATTGCTTTGCATACTCATTTGCATTTCATTAACGTGTGTCTGTGTTGCAGGTACCGTTTCCCCCGGTTCAGGTTTTCTTGCCTTCTATTCTACTGCTATGGGTTCTCTGAGGAAGACTGTGGCCTACAAACTTCCTACTCCTGATGTTGTCCAGCTGACTGGTTTGATTGCTTTGGCAGATGATTCTGTGAGAGATGAATTCAGAAAGTCTTATGGGAAACTGCTCAGCTTGGTTCGTAAACCTTCTGTGTTTGAGTTGAATGGGTTGCACGCCTTGCTGCAGTTCTACGATCCTCCTTTGAGATGCTTTACTTTCCAGGACTTTATTCTCGCACCCACACTAGAGGAATATGCTGATTTGTTAGGTGTGCCTATCAAGAGTCAGATGCCTTTTGTTCATATGGATGTCGAGCCTAATCTGGCTAGTCTAGCTCCTTCGCTTCATCTGGATGCCTCTGAGTTGGTATTGTCTAGTTGGAACAGGGTTCCCGGTTTCTCGTTGCAGTTCTTAGTGGGAAAGGCCCAACAGTGTGCCAAAGATGGATGTTGGATCGTGTTCAACGCCATCCTTGCTCTGTGCATATATGGCATCATTCTGTTCCCCAATATGCCTGACTTTGTAGACTTCGACGCCTTTCACATCTTTGCATCAGGGAATCCAGTCCCTACCTTGATCGGAGATGTTTACCATTCCGTCCACTACAAGAACGAGAACCGAAGGGGCAAGAATGTCTCGTGTTGTGTACCTCTGCTCTATAGATGGCTTGATAGTCACCTATCCAAGAAGGGTCCCTTTGCTTCATCTGCAGCCACAGCTGAGTGGCCTGAGCGTTTGATGAGTTTATCAGTGGAGGATGTTTCCTGGTTTGATAGAGATAGGTTGGGTACTGAGATTATCTTCGGCTGCAGTGGGTTTCTGAATGTGCCTTTCATAGGCAGGAAGGGCTGTATCAACTATAATCCATCCCTGTTGGTCTGACAGTTTGCTTATGCTTGGAGAACTCCGCCGAAGGATGAAGAGGTGCAGGAATCTCTGTACCTCACTGGTCTTCTAGAGGGGCATATGTTATCTAAGCTTCAGCATGCTTGGAATGGTATCAGTAGGCGGGGAAAACCGTTGTTGGGAAAAAGTAATAGCCAGGCCTACGCTCCATATGTGACTTGGATCAGAGCCAGAGCAGATATCATAGGGATGCCGTTTCCTCCTGCCCAGCTAGAAAGCCCTCCAGTGATTAAAGAGCCTACCACCGTGCCTATTCAGCAGCACAATTAGGTGTTAGCTGAGAGAGATGAGCTGAAGAAGGCAAATGAAGAACTGGAGAAGGAATTGGCTCAGCTCAGAAGCGAGAAAAGCGAAGTCGTTCATTCCTTCAAGAGGCAAATAGAGCTGGTGAACCAGTTAGGAACGAATTTGACTAAGCAGATAGCTGGGCATGAGCGTTTGGGTCGGGACTTCAAAGCTGTCAATGACGTACTAGCCACTAAGAAGCAGCACTTGGATGAAGCGTACTGGAGGATATCCAAGTTTAATCAGCATTGGAACGCCACCCTAGCCAACGGCAAGGAACGGGAGGATAAACTGAAACAGCAGATCTCCAAGTTGAAAGCCCAGGTGAAAGCTAGTGAGAAGAGGTTTGATGAAGAAACCGCTCACAGATATGCCGCCGAAGGCCTGCTCAACAAGGCTCTTGCTAACCTGAAGGAGCGCAAATTGACGTTTGAATCCAAGAAGCGGAAGCTATAAGATTGTTTCGGCGAAGGAGCATGGGAAGATTCGATTG
Source organism: Lathyrus sativus (assembly GCA_963859935.3). Taxonomy (NCBI): domain Eukaryota; kingdom Viridiplantae; phylum Streptophyta; class Magnoliopsida; order Fabales; family Fabaceae; genus Lathyrus; species Lathyrus sativus. Next base: position 465,432,964 of record OZ012737.1, read on the forward strand.
AAGGTCTTCAATACACTATTATGCAGAGGGAGTTACTCGTCGAAGGGTTGCTCACTCGGCCTGATCATCCAGAAACGAGGAATCTGTCAGAAGAGTTTCGAGCCCGTGGCCGTGCTTGACTATATTTGTAATCCTCTTGTGTTGATCATTGTTGTACGCTGACCATCGCTAGGCTTGTTGGTCGAGGTCATGCCATTGATTCTGCTTGTACTTAGTGACGTTGTGTACCGCCTTGATGGGCTTCCTTTATATATATGAGATGTTATTTCCATGACTGGATCCAGACTTCTTATTATCAGCACTGGCACTCAGGCACTATGATCGGGGGGAAACCTCCCTAACACACAGACACACGTTTGCATTTCCATGAAGCATTTGCATAACGAGCACTTTGTCGTTTTTTCTAACCCTTTGTGTATACAGGTTGTTACAGGTTATTCCAGGATTGATCAAAGACCAATCCACCGCTATCCGACCAGAGAAAATCAAGCTAGAGCTATGGAACAAGTGCAGATTGACGTTCAAGAACTCCGAGAGAGGATGGACCGCTTCATGGAGCTCATGCAAGTGGTTGCCAACGGCCAGGACCAGCTCAGAACTTTGGTCCAGCCTCTGATTTCAAGGGTTGACAGCAATGGTGTACGCCATGGTGGGACTGTTCCAACCCCTCCACCTGTCAAAACTCCTCAGAACGGCGTCCCCGTGACCGGGGGGAATGGTAGTGGCAACGATAATGTGATCGCTAACGTGGGGTTCAATTGTAATACGACTGGCGTCGGTAATGGAAATTTTGAAGCTAATGTCAATGTTGGGCTGGGCAACGGCAACACGGGTGTTGGGAACCTGTATGGGCCTCAGCCATGGTTAGAAGACCGTCAAGAAGACTTGTTCTCACAGAAAGGTGCTGAGGGAGAGCTGACTGCTGAAGCACGTCTGAGGTTTAAAGCACTCGAGGACAAGATGAGGAACTTGGAGAACCTGAACACCATGGGTGTCGACATGTCCAAATTGGGATTGATTGCTGATTTCAAGGTGCCTCCCAAGTTCAAGGTACCCGACTTTGAGAAGTACAAGGGCGCCACTTGCCCTCGCGTCCACCTGAGATCATACTACTGGAAAATGTCCGCTCACTCTGAAGACGAGAAGCTGCTGATGCACTTCTTTCAGGATAGCCTGTCCGGGCCATCCTTAGAATGGTACATGAGTCTGGAGCCTACCAGTGTGCGCATTTGGAAGGAACTTGCGGAAGCCTTCGTGCACCATTACCAGTATAACAGTGACTTGGCCCCGAACCGGGTTCAACTGCAGAATTTGTCACAAAGGAACAACGAAGGGTTCAAAGAATACGCCCAGCGGTGGCGTGAATTAGCAGCTAGAGTTCAGCCGCCGATGGTTGAGAGGGAGCTTGTTGAAATGTTTGTAGCCACCCTCCCAGGGGTTTATTACGAGAAATTGGTCAGCAGCATGTATGGAAGCTTCTCGGATCTCATCATCACGGGCGAGCACCTTGAAAATGGGATCAAACTGGGGAAAATTCAAGGTGATCCATCCTTAGCTGGAGGAGGAAAGAAACCGTATGGTGGCAAGAGGCGGGAAGGAGAAACGAGCGCCGTGTCCAACGCTCGAAGGAAAGGTAAAGGCCCTCACCAGCAGGTGGCTAGCATAACCATCCCCGCTGTCCAACAACCCCAGCCACAGCAGCAGCAGCAGCAGCCGAATCAGCAAGGGTGCAGAAAGTATCAGAACAGGGCACCTCTGTCAAGTCGTCACCTCGAGACGCCGCCCATGTCTTATGCTCAACTGTTACAGACTCTGCTTCAGTTACAGCTAATCTAGAAGAGAACCCTCGCTCCCTTGACAGGGGCACCGCCGCCAGGTTATGATGCGAATGCAACATGTGAGTTTCACTCAGGGGTACCAGGCCACACGATAGAAAACTGCAAAGCCTTCAAGCACAAGGTACAGGATATGGTGGACGCTAAGATCATCAATTTCTCAGATAATGTGCCAAATGTCACGAAGAACCCTATGCCGAATCATAGGGGAGGTGGGGTGAATGCCATTATTGAAGACGAGAGCTTGGATTTGTTGACTGACGTCAAGGATCTGAAGACACCGCTTAGCTTCGTTAAAGCCAAGCTGATGAAGAGAGGTTTCTTCCCCGGACGTGGAGAATTGTGTATGGGTTGTGCGACTTGTCTTGATGGATGTGAACAGTTGATAGAGGGGATTCAGAGTCTGATGACTGAAGGAATCTTGCAGTTTAGCCGAAGGGCCGAAAGTGGGTCTGGGGAGGTAATGCTGAAGCAAGATGATGAGGTTGCCACCATCACCATCCCTCGCAGGACGATCACTATTTCTGCACCCAGACCGCCCACAATTACCATCACGAGGGTCGGGCCGATACCTTTTGAAAGCACCAACGCTGTCCCATGGCATTATGGGGCAGACGTCTACTGTAACAGACAGAAGTGGGAACTAGAACCATCTGGGCGGTCTGTGGATAACCTAGTGGGAATTGGTGGAATCACGCGCAGCGGAAGAGTATTTGCTCCACCTGAGATTGTGGTGGACAAAGCGGACAAAGTCGATGTAACCGATAAGGGAAAGAGTAAAGTCGTTGAGGAAACCCCTCGTGGGATAGAGAAGGACTTACTGGTAAAGGACGCTGAAGAGTTTCTGAAGTTGATTAAGAAGAGTGACTACAAGATCGTGGATCACCTCCATCAAACACCCTCGAAGATCTCCATCCTGAATTTGTTGCTGTGTTCTGAGGCACATCGCAACGCACTGCTGAAGGTTTTGAATGCCACGTATGTATCGCAGGAAATATCGGTCAACCAGTTTGAAGGGGTCGTAGCCCACGTTGTTGCACCCTAAAATTTGCTCAACCTATTTCACTTGGTTTATGTTTCAATTGCATTAGCATTTGCATACAAAGTCATGTACATAGTCTAATCATCTGCATAGCATAGCATAACAAGTCATCCAACAAGGGACCAAGTACTGTTCTCATCTCTATGAGCCTATCAAGAGGTTATTATTCAAATTCAAGCATATCCAAGTCATCAGAAAGAAATTGAAACCCAGAGAGGTCATTGGACCCAGCAAGGGATCTATCTCCTATCTTGAGGGTATCTGAAGATCATCAAAGAAGTTGTGAGCTGTGAATTGAGCATGGAGGGTATATAGACATCATGGAGGACCTATAGAGGCATGTTGAAGGAGAGGCAAGTCATTGATGTGGTCACAAGAGTTAAAGTTGAAGACAGTCAACTAGGGTTTCATCTGGGTCAACCCTGGGTCAACCCTAGGTCAATTAATTGATTGAAAGGCATCAAGGTCTATCTAAGAGGTGTGGGGTTCATCATTTGACATGTAGATAAGGATGTGGTGTTATGCCAAGAAGAAATCAAGAGAAATCAAGAAGGAGAGGAGTTTCTAAATTAGGGTTTCTGTGTAAAATCCCCTGATTTAGGTCAAACTTCCAAGCAAGATAAGTCAAAATGAAAGCTTCAAATAGATCCTTGGCCAACATGAAACTTGTAGAGGATCTCAAGACCTTTAATTTGAGTGGTGGAAGACATCAAGGAGATTTATAGAACTCAAGTTATGGTCCTTGCAAGTTACAGGTCATCTGAGGTATCTGAAATTTTGTCTGTGAAAGTTACTTGTCTTCCAAGCAACTTTTACCCCTCAAGGAGATTTCAAATGAATTTCTGGTCAACATAAGAGTTGTTCCTCATTGTCTTAGCTTTCTCTAAAGGTATGGCATTCCTTCATATGATTTGTGGAACTCTACTTATGGTCTTGGCAAGCAAAGGGTATTTTGGTCATTTGAGAATTACAGGTCATTTCAAGCCTATGCCCAAAACTCATACAAGGAAGCTTCAAATGAAAAACTTCACAACATCAAACTTGCTCCAAATGACATTTTGATTCTATAAAGGTGATCATGAAAGATTGGAAATGCTCATAGCTCAAGGTTACAAAATTGGTCATTTAAAAGTGAATTTAATGAATAAAAAGTGACCTAAAATTGAGATTTTTCATAACTTGGCCAAATGGGATGAAATTATAGGTCATTTTGATTGAAAAAAATGTTTTAAGAACATTGGCAAAAGTGTATTTTTGAGTTTGGTTCAAAATTTGGAAGTTATGCTAGGTGGCTTACAATGGAAGTAACATAATCAAAATTCAAGGAAAGTGTGCATGGGAAGTTTCTACAAAGTTCTAGAGCTTTCTAATTTAATCTATATATTGGATTGAGTAGCTTCATGCAGTGGTTGGTGATTCATTTTGATCAAAACACATAGTTACATTCCATTCCTCAATTGTGCAAAACCATTCCAATCTCTTTGATTCTTCATCAATCCTTCAATTTCATGATCTAAACTCACTCAAGAATCATCCCTGAGTTGATTGCAAGCAAGATTTGGAGAGGAAATCACAAGAATCGTGCTACACCAAGTGCATCATCCAAATTGAAAAAGGAAGTGGTTATGGAAATCCAAGGAGTTTGAGCAAGAAATATTGCATACAGAACCAAGAATCAAGTGTATTGAGCAAGTCCAGAACATTGCAAGCCTTGGATCCAAGGAGTTCTACCTCTGTTTTCATCATCAAACCAGGTTGGTGTTTCCCTTCGAATTGGTTGATTTAGTTAGCATGTTAGAGAATTATTAGGTTAGAATGGTTAGGATTGGTTAGATGATCATTTCTGTTGAGTTTGAAGACAATTCATGGATGTTGCCATTGGAGTGCAAAACTGTTAGGGCTTAGAACATCTAGGATATGGCACGATAATCTTAGATATATAGCTCAGAATGATCAGCATGGCGTGTAGATTTTGTTAGGGTAAGAGTTAGCAAGAATTGGAATGTTTGATCTCAGTGTAAAATGGTGGAATCAGGATGTTATACCTATCGGGTTAGAACGTGGATTGAGTTTTAGAGGAATCCAAGACCATGGTTGTGTAGAGGGGAAGAAGTGGAGCATTTTTTCTTTTTACAGAATTGATTTTCATGGAGGGACGAGTTCGTATGAGAAGGTGTAAGCTTGATCCATGAAGATGCGTGCAGGGTTATCAATGGCTGAAACCCTAATTCCTTGGAGAAGAAATGTGAGGACCGTTGGATCCATCATTTGACTTTGACTCAGAGTATGATCTAAAGGCCACGATTCAAAGTTGAAACTTGGAGGGAAGACTGGCTGTGAAACGCATCGTTTCACTTAAAGCCTCAGACTGGGCTTTAGCTCCAATTGTTATTCGCACCCCAAGTCTCAAGGCCCAACACCAAATGCATTGAATTACTTACTTTCTGCACCGTATGTGGCTTATTTTCTTTTTATTTTTTTTCTGACCAACTGGGCCCAGACGCGCCTTGCTAGGCGCACCCCCCAGTCTAGGCCCATCCTCATGTTTTAACTGAATTAATATGCTTACTGCACCCCATATCCAACTTAAGTCATATTAATTTCATCCTTTTATTTTAATTCTTCAAAAAATCATAACAAAATGAAAAATGCTTATTTTTTAGTGGTTGTTTTTGCATTTGGTTCATATTTCTGTTAAGAAAATTAAGAAATAATAAAATTCCAATTTTATTTTGTTTTAGCATTTTTAGAATATTTTTCTTTTAAATAGCTTTTTAAGTTGTTTAGTTTGATGCATGATATTGTTGATTTTAGTTTAATTAGATGCTTTTGCATTTTGGATTCATTCTCTTTAGGGTGATTAGCTTAGAACTTTAGCTTGTATATAAAATTCAATTCATAATTTTAGGATTTAATTTTAGATGATTTTTGTAGGTGTGATTAGGAGAATCAAAACTAGGGTTTAGGAGATAACATAGGTGTAATAAATCATTTCCCTTAGGAGTTGTAGATTGAATTTTTGGGGTATGGGACTATAGGGGTTATGGGTAGATAATAGATCCCTTAGAAATTCCTAGGTTTCCCCTATTCTACTATTACTATTAGTATGCTGCTTGTATTGGCTTGATTGTGTGGTGTGCCCTCTCTAGGGTTATTTTTTGACTGTGTGGGGTATTGGGCTTGTTTGGGGCTTGAGGTTTGAGCTGAAGACTGTGTTGATGAAGCCCATTGAAGATCAAAGAGAATGAAGACCAACTTCCAGAGTTGATGAGGAGTATCCCTTGCTGGCAGCTGTTGAAGGCTATAGGGTTTAGGAGCTAGGCAGAGCTCTAGAGTAGAAAACTTGATTCACAAACATGGAAGGTCTTGTTTGCCTCCATCCTTTCTCTATGATTCAAAGTCTCTTTTAAATATCCATCTCCTTCCTTTGGAAGGATTAGTGAATGTATTTAAAAGATAGAACTTTTGAGAGAAAATTATCTGTATCATGTTAACAGTCAGTGAGCCACCCTTGGTAGGCAATTGACTGTTTAACATCCATTTCATCTTGTTGACTGATATTCATCTTGGAGATTGAGACTTGAAGAAAAGCCATTGCAGACTGAAGACTGATGACAAAGACCTTGCTTGAAGGCTTGAAGAGGAGGACTGATACTTGGAGCTGGTAGATGCTTGGAGATGACTTGAAGACAGATGTTGATGAAGACTGCTTTGCTGTTTACTTTTAGCTGTATATTCTTGATGTATTGATTGAATTTCCCTGACTGTATTGTTTGCCATTAACCTGTTAGGTTGAAAGTGAATTCTGTTCACTTTTGCCCATTGTTTTCTAGGTTCGAGGTTGAGTGGGACTCTTTTGCCTCGCTTGTATTGCTGCATTCATGCATTTTACTGCTTTATTGTATATATACTATTGTTTCTGTTTCCGTTTATCCCTTAGGATCTCTGTTTCTCTCTGCGCAAGAGAGGAGCATGATAGACATTAGGTCTTAACCCATGCATGATAACATTAGGTTAGTGATTCCCTTTTCAGCCATAGGTTAAAGTTCTGTCTCTTCTTTCTCAAAACAAACAGAAAAACACAATAAGATTTCAAACACAATAAAAGACACTTCTTCCGTAAAAGAATGTGAACTCATCAAAACGTCATTTTTGTCCGCTTGGACTGTTAATCAGAAAACCCTTTTTCAGAAGGAATAAAAAACAATCAAGACAGACTTGTGTCGTACGTGGCCCGAACTACGTTTGCTCTGATCTTTCATGCTGTATGAAAGTACGTAGGCATAGGACGCGATATCCTAGCGAGCAACCTCCCCCTCCTTTCCCGTAGGTAGGCGAACTACGTTGACTCTGATTTCTCGTTCCAGACGGGAATACGTAGGCATAAAGTGCGATACTTTGCCGAGTCATTTTCTTTTCTTTTAACCCTTAACCTTTAGTTTAGATAGAATAACAATCCATACCCGAAAACAAGCGTGGATCCCGTCGAGTACGACGGACGTGAGGGGTGCTAATACCTTCCCCTTGCGTAACCGACTCCCGAACCCAGGTTTTGGTTGCGATGACCATACCTTTCCCGTCTTTACGGTAGGTTTACTCTGAGCGTTTCCTTTCCCTCTGTTGGGATAAATAACGCACGGTGGCGACTCTTTTGTTCAGCCGGCGCCGATTTTCGCAGTAGCGACAACTGGCGACTCTGCTGGGGATCCAACGTCCTCTGGCTGCTAAGGACTGCGATAGTTCCTTATGCATTTGGGATCCAACGTCCCTTAAGCGAGTCAATCCTAGCGCTTGTTTTCCCGTCGAGGATTTTGTATGGATTTATAATTTTGTCATTTACTTCCAGCATTATATTATTGTTATTATTGCTATATTGGGGTGTGACGGGTGTTTTATGATTGAGAGATAAGTCGGACCTGGGCTTGAGTGCACCTAGAATTAGAGTAGAAAGTAGTGGGCGCGTGCCGGCTTTGCTTGCATTAGTGTCCCACGAAATCTACACTCGGACGAGGTTCTTCTGGTTGACTTCTTTTTCTACCCTTTGGGTCGAAGGGGTTGTTGGTTAGCTGAATTGTCGACTCCGGGAACCGATCATTTGGAAGTTGGCTAAGTGATGCCTCTTTAGGATTTGATGATGCCACTCCTTCTGGGAATCGTATCATCAACCCTGAAAGTCTGTGACGCCGACGACCGCATAGGATGCCATACCATTTGTCAGTTACTAGGACACCTACCTGTGAGAGGGTTTTGGGGTTATGCAGGTTACTAGACCTTCAGATACCGGTTTGTTTCTTGATCTGAGATCCTGGGTATTTATGGATAGTTTGGAGGTCTGTCAGAGACCAGTTGGAGTCATGATGTGAGGTCTATCAGAGACCAGTCAGAGTTATGTTGTAGGGTCTATCAGAGACCAGTGTTGGAGCTTTGTATTGGGTCCATCTGAGACCAGGGTTTGTGGAATTCTGGAGAGTCTATCTGAGACTTTTTAATATGGTTCAGGCTTCTCAGCCATGGCATTTGGTCCCTGTTGCATGTATTTGCATTGCATTGTTTGCATAACCATTATCATTGCATCCCATTAACGTGTGTCTGTGCTGCAGGTGCATTTGCATATTCCCTGGTTCTAGTGCCCGGACTTCTGCTTATTGATCATGGCTGGTTTGAGAAAGACAGTTGCCTATAAGTTACCTACACCTGACATTACTCCCTTACTTGGTCTGATGTCCCTTGCTGATGAGGAGGTTAGGAGAAGCTTCAGGATGAGTCATGGAAGATTGCTGAGGCTGGTTTGCAAGCCAACTGCTGTTGAGATGAATGGGCTGTACACGCTGATGCATTTACGGAATAGTGCTGTTTCCCAACTTACCCAATTTTGTGGACTTGGACGCTTTCCATCTGTTTGTTGCTGGCAACCCGGTACCTACTTTGATTGGAGATCTCTATCATTCATTGCACTACAAAAATGAAAATAGAAGGGGAAAGATTGTTTACTGTTGTGCGCCACTGTTGAACATGTGGTTTAAGAGTCATCTTCCCCTGAAGGGACCTTTTGTGGATAGTGCAACTACAGCTGACTGGCCAGAGCGCCTGATGAGGCTATCTTCTGAAGACATCGAGTGGTTTGACAAAGACTTGTTGGGGTCTGAGCTTATTTTCAGTTGTTCTGGGTATCCTAATGTTCCGCTGATAGGAAGGAAAGGGTGTATCAATTACAACCCATCTCTATTCGTTTGCCAGTTCGGATACGCGTTGAAGAACCCACCTCAGGAGGAGGAAGTACAAGAATCTCTGTACTTCACCGGTGATTTGAATGGAGAGTTACGAGCCAAGCTTCAGCATGCCTGGATGCGTATTAACAGAAAAGGGAAGCCACTGTTGGGGAAGAATGATTGTCAGGCTTATGCACCCTACAAAGTTTGGATCCAAGAGAGAGCAAGACAGTTATTGATGCCCTTTCCAGCTGCACCAGTCCCTGTTCATATTCCGGTGGAAGAACCAACCACTGTTACTAGGGAGGCCTACGAGCAAGTTGTGAAAGAAAAAGAAGCCTTGATGAAAATCAATGAAGGGCTAGAAAGGGAACTAGCCCAGATGCGTAGTGAAAAGAACAAGGTTGTGCATGCTTTCCAACAGCAGATCGAGTTAGTAAACAGGATAGGTGCTGAATTGACTGAAGAGAAAAAGAAGCGTGAACGTCTGGGTCAAGAGTTCAGAATCTCTCATGACATGCTGGAGTCCAAAAAGAAAGCACTCGACGCCGCCCACCGAGAAATCTCTTCTTGTAATAAGACTTGGAATGCTACGCTAACCAACAACAAAAAGAGGGAAGACAAATTGAAGCAGCAAATTTCTGAACTCGAAGAACAGTTGAAGGCTAGCATTAAGAAGTATGAAGAAGAGATGATGACCAGGTATAGTCTCCAGAATGCATTGAACAAGGCCATTGAGGGCAAGAAAGAAGCTGTGTCTCAGAAGCGGAAGCTAGAGGATCGCTTCGGAGAAGGGGCATGGGAGGAAACCGCTGGTGACGTACGACGTGTTCTCAAGAGAAGAAATCAACTTGTCGAGGGTCTGCTTACCCGACCAAGTCATCCAGAGACTAAGAAGTTGCTAGAAGAGTACCAGTCTTATGAGCGTACTTGACTGTTTCATATATTAATGTGTATGCTTTATTTGCATAGCGCTGACCATCACCAGGATTGTTGGTTGAGGTCATGCCTTCTTATTGTACACTCAGTGATTTTGTATTCTTGGCTGAATGGATTTTTCTGCAATATATGAGGCGTTTTCTATGATTTGGCTCCGATCTTCGTATTGCTAGCACTATCACTGCACTGGCACATTCGCACTAGAATCGGGGAATGACATTCCCTAATGCACAGACACATATTGCATTGCATTTCCATGCATATTGCATTACAGGTGATTACTGAATGGTATCTCATTTCTTGCACTGTATCAGGTCTTTTCAGGATTGAAGATCAGCGGCCGCACCGATACTCCACTCGTACCAACTGTCGAAGAATCATGGATCAAATGCAGAACGAAATGCAAGACATGCGTGAGAAGCTGGCGCTCTTCATGCAGACAATGGAGACCATTGCGAAAGGACAGGAGAATTTGCAAGCTTTGGTGCAGCCTCTGTTGGTCAGAAATGCGGGGCACGGAAATGAGGATCATCAGTCTGTGCGAGTCAACACTATTCACGGGGATGGTACTCCCACACCAGTGGCTCCACCTGTAGTCAACATACCTGCTGTCAATATGAATAACGGCGCTGCTGCCGGAAATGGTAATGTTGGAATTGGAAACGAGACTGTTGTCAACAACGTTGGGCTTGGAGATGTCAACCTAGGTGATAATATGGGAGGCAATGGCTTCGGTAATACTGGATTTGGCTTCAATGACCAGGGGTTCGATAATACTGGGAAGTACGGCTTCAATACTCAAGGCTTCGGACCAGACAGATTTGGTATGACTAATCAGGGTTATGGAGGATTCGGAAATGGGAATGGCGCTGGATTAATGGCTTTTGGATCTGCTGGAGTTGCTCCGGGATACGGTATCAGGGGGCGAGGCCCGGTAATGAATCAGACCAGAGTTGGCCGTAACAATGGATACGATGGATACGGAGCTGGGAATGGTATGTGGCAAGAAGATCAGCAAGAGGATGCTTTCTCCGGTGGAGGTTTCGAAGGGCCGATGGACGACTCTCAGAGAATCAGGATGCTCGAGGAGCAGATGAAGGGGGTCGTAAATCAAAGTGCTGTTGGCTTAGATATGTCAACAATGGGTCTGGTGCCTGGCCTGAGGGTGCCAATCAAATTCAAAGCTCCCACATTTGACAAATATAAGGGGGACACCTGTCCAAAGGTGCACGTGCGGTCATATTACAGAAGGATGTCGGCGTACTCAAACGATGAGAGGATGCTAATGCATTTCTTTCAACATAGCTTGTCTGGTCCTTCCCTCGAGTGGTATATGGGGTTGGAACCAACTCATATAAAGACATGGAAGCAGCTGGCAGAAGCATTTGTAGCTCACTATAAGTATAACAACGACTTGGCACCCAATCGGGTCCAACTGCAGGGGTTGTCCCAGAAGAAGGGCGAGAGCTTCAAAGAGTATGCACAGAGATGGCGCGACATGGCTGCTAGAGTTCATCCCCCTTTAGAGGACAAGGAAATGAATGACATGTTCATAGGAACATTCACCGGCATGTTTTATGACAAGTTGTTTCACACGTCTTTGGGCAGTTTCTCAGACTTAATCCTAATGGGAGAGAAGATTGAAAGCAACATTAAACAGGGAAGATTCCAAGCTGAGGAATCCACTTCGGCTGGCAGTAATCGAAGGGCTGTTGGTGGGCGCCGTCAGGGTGATGCAAGCGCAGTGTTTGGGGGCCGAGGCCGAGGCCGGGGCAGAGGTCGAAACCAGTACAATCAGCCGCAGCAGGTGGCAAGTGTTACTATTCCGTTTCAGCAACAACCGATACAACAACAACAACAGCAACAGCAGCCACAACAGGGGGCACAGCCTGCCCAACGCAGATTCCAGGGGGGCAAACCAAGGAGGGTGTTTGAAACACCTCCTTAAACGTATGCAGATTTGCTACAGACACTATTGGGTTTGAACTTGGTGGAGAAGAGAACTCTGGCACCAATAACAGGCACTCCTCCGTACGGTTACGATGCAAGCAGGCACTGTGAATTCCACTCTGGGGCTCCTGGCCACGATGTAGAGGGTTGCCATGCATTCAAGCATGTAGTGCAGGATCTATTGGATAGTAAGGCTATCAACTTCGGAACGGCGGGTCCGAATATAGTGCAAAAGCCCATGCCCAACCATGGGGCAAACGCCATTTTGACCGAGGAGGGTTTGAATTTGATTATGAATGTTGATGACCTCAAGACACCGTTGTGCGAAATAAAGAGCCGATTATTGCAAGGGGGTGTCTATCCAGGATGTGACGAGTATTGTTTAGAGTGCTGGACCCTAGCTGGGGGTTGTGATGACTTAAAGAAAGGTATTCAGGCTTTAATAGATGGCGGTACATTGCAGTTTGACCGAGCAGCAATTGAAGAACCTGCAGGGGTATTAGCAGACAAGCAAAGTGATGTGGCTACTGTAACGATTCCTCGAAAAACGATCACTATAACGACACCGGTCAAGCGACCGCCGATCACCATCACCAAGGAAGGACCAATCCCCTACGAGAGCACCAAGGCAGTCCCATGGTCCTATGGGTTGGAAGTGTACTGTGACGGGGTAAAAATTGATGTTAATAAGCAGCCAGCTGAGACGGTAGACAACGTTGTCGGTACCGGAGGTATGACAAGAAGTGGGAGAATCTTCATATCGCCTGAGGTAGAGGCTGAACGACTGGCGAAGGGAAAGGGAAAGATGATTGAGAATGTCCCAGTACAGGGGAATGAAAAAGAAGCGGCATCGAAAGATGTGGAAGAGTTCATGCGCTTGATTCGTAAAAGTGATTATAAGATTGTTGAGCATCTGCAACAGACGCCGTCAAAGATATCTATACTGTCGTTGCTATTGTGTTCTGAAGCTCACAGAAATGCATTGTTGAAAGTTATGGATACTTCCTTCGTACCCCAAGATGTTTCCGTGAATCACCTGGAGGGAGTGTTGGCGCATGTGAACGCAGGCCATAGCTTGGGCTTTACAGATTTTGATTTAACCCCGAAGGGAAGAGAGCATAATATGGCGTTGCACGTATCTGTGGAGTGTAGAGGAGCAGTCATGTCTCACGTGCTGGTAGACACCGGATCGTCCTTAAACGTGCTGCCCAAGAAAGCGATGATGAAATTAGATGTCAGAGGAATCCTGTGTACGCCCAGTGACTTGGTGGTTAGGGCATTTGATGGTACGCGAAGAACATTTTTTGGATCCATAACATTACCTCTACAGGTGGGGCCGAAGGTTTTTGCGACTGAATTTTATATCATGGACATCCAGCCAGCATACAGCTGCCTTCTCGGAAGACCCTGGATCCATGGTGCTGGGGCAGTCACGTCTACCTTGCATCAAAAGCTGAAATACATGGTAGGGGACAGTGTGGTCACTGTATGTGGAGAAGAAGATATACTGGTCAGCCATCTGTCATCATTCAAATATGTGGAGGTCGACGGCGAGATTCATGAAACGCCCTGTCAGGCATTTGAAGGGTTGCGCATCAAAGACAAAGGTCCCGGGCCGAGTAAAGTGTCAGAAGTAGCCGTCTCGTCATATAAGGAAGCGCAGGCTTTAGTGGAAGCTGGTGAGACAAAGGGCTGGGGCAAAGTGCTGGATATTCCCGTGAAGATGAACCAGTTTGGGCTGGGATATCAACCGTCGTCATCAACACCTGCTGTGGGGGCCCCCCGTTTCAGAGGACCAATAACCATCACTGCTAGTGGAGTGTGTCACGAGACCATCAACGCTGCTTCAGAGTCTGACGAAGGAGACAGCGACTGCGATATGGACGCCTGGATTCAGCCAAGCGTGCCAGGGCAAGGATTGTGCAATTGGTCTATTCAGGAGATTGTTCCTGTGACTCTTAAACAGTAATACTTTGTTTTTTAATTGTTGAACAATCTGGTGTCTTACCCGAGGCATCGTGATTTGCTTAGGGTTGTGTTGTTATGAACATTGCGTGTTTAATAATTAAATAAAAGGCGTTTTTTCATGTGCAAATATTGCGATCTCTGTTTTTCCTGTTTTGTGTTTTACAATGAAATGGCAACGTGGTTATTCGCTTTATACGCATTTTGAAGCATTTAACCATTCCTTTTGCAGGATAACATTTTCAGATGACATCTATGAACCGCCTATGACTCACTGCGACTTTGAGCACCCGGTATTTCAGACCGAAGAAGAGATTGTTGAAGATGGTGACGTTCCCGAAGAATTGTCTTGGTTGGTGAAGCAAGAAGAACGAGTCATTCTGCCTCACGAAGAGGTCATCGAAATTATTAACCTGGGGTCGGAAGGGGTTGAAAAGAACATCCGTATAGGAGCCGCGCTGCAGAGCGACGTCAAGCGAAGACTGGTTGAAATGCTCAGAGAGTATAGTGATGTGTTCGCTTGGTCGTATGAAGACATGCTTGGGCTTGATACAGATATGGTTGTGCACCGTCTACCGTTGAAAGAAGAATGCCCGCCAGTCAAGCAGAAGCTTCGCAGAACTAGACCTGATATGGCAGTGAAGATTAAGGAGGAGGTTCAAAAACAGTGGGATGCTGGTTTCCTAGCTGTGACAAAATATCCCTCATGGGTCGCTAATATTGTACCAGTGCCAAAGAAAGACGGTAAAGTGAGAATGTGCGTAGATTACCGTGATCTAAATAAAGCGAGCCCGAAAGATGACTTTCCGCTTCCTCATATCGATGTGCTAGTTGACAACACTGCTCAATTCTCCGTATTCTCCTTCATGGATGGCTTCTCGGGCTATAATCAGATTAAAATGGCGCCAGAGGACATGGAGAAGACTACTTTCATAACGCCTTGGGGAACATTTTGTTACAAAGTGATGCCCTTCGGATTGAAGAATGCTGGGGCAACGTATCAGCGTGCAATGACGACTCTTTTCCATGATATGATGCATAAGGAGATCGAAGTTTATGTCGATGATATGATTGCCAAATCCCAGACGGAGGAAGAGCATTTGGTGAATCTGTTGAAGTTATTCAAAAGGCTTAGGAAGTTCAGGCTGAGACTGAACCCTAACAAGTGCACCTTCGGGGTGAGATCGGGTAAACTTCTGGGGTTTATCGTGAGCGAAAAAGGGATAGAGGTCGATCCTGCTAAAATAAAAGCAATACAAGAGATGCCGACGCCTAGAACAGAGAAAGAGGTGCGCGGGTTTTTAGGGAGGTTGAACTACATCGCCCGGTTCATATCTCACCTAACGGCCACGTGCGAACCATTATTCAAGCTGTTGAAAAAAGACCAGGCGGTAACGTGGAATGAAAATTGTCAAAAGGCGTTCGATAAAATAAAGCAGTATTTGCAGGAGCCTCCTATTTTGATACCCCCAGTGGCAGGGAGACCCTTGATTATGTATTTGACAGTTCTTGAGGGGAGTATGGGTTGTGTTCTCGGTCAACACGACGAGACAGGAAGAAAAGAGCATGCGATCTACTACTTGAGTAAGAAGTTTACTGAATGTGAATCTCGATATTCAATGCTCGAAAAAACTTGTTGCGCGCTAGCCTGGGCCGCCAAGCGCTTGAGGCAATACATGCTGAATCATACAACCATGCTCATCTCGAAGATGGATCCTATCAAATATGTATTCGAAAAGCAGGCGTTATCGGGGAGAATTGCTCGTTGGCAGATGGTCTTGACTGAATATGACATCCAGTATGTCTCGCAAAAGGCTATAAAGGGGAGTGTACTGTCTGAGTACTTGGCAGAGCAGCCTATTGAGGATTACCAATCGATGAGGTTTGATTTTCCTGACGAGGATATCATGTACCTAAAGATGAAAGATTGTGAAGAGTCGTTGCGAGACGAAGGACCAGAATTGGGTTCCAAGTGGAAGTTGATCTTTGACGGAGCTGTAAACGCTTATGGTAGCGGAATAGGGGCAATCATCACCACTCCACACGGGTCGCACATCCCGTTTACCGCTCGATTGACCTTTCCAGTTACCAATAATGAAGCCGAATATGAAGCTTGTATCATGGGGCTTGAAGAAGCCATTGATTTGCGAATCAAAAATCTAGATGTATACGGAGATTCAGCTCTGGTGGTGAATCAGATAAAAGGGGAATGGGAGACACGTCAGCCCAATTTGATACCTTACATGAATTATGCGAGGAGATTGTTGCCTTTCTTTGACAAGGTTGAATTGCATCATGTACCGCGAGCGGAGAATCAGATGGGTGACGCCCTGGCCACTTTGTCTTCCATGTACAAAGTCAACTTCTGGAATGAGGCACCCAAAATTGTTATCTCTCGACTTGACAGACCTGCCTTCGTATTTGCTATTGATGAAGCATCTGACGGTAAACCATGCTATTTCGATATCCTCAATTTCCTGAAGAACAAAGAGTATCCGGCCGGGGCATCCAGTCAAGATCAGAAGACTCTCAGGAGGTTGGCGGGTAATTTCTATTTGAATCCGGACGGTGTCTTATACAGAAGAAATCACGACTTGGTGCTGCTGCGTTGTGTAGACGAAAAAGAGGCAAAGCTGCTCATGGAGGAAATACATGAAGGTACCTTTGGTACGCATGCTGGTGGGCATGCTATGACGAGGAAGCTGCTGCGGGCAGGTTATTTTTGGCTGACTATGGAAACTGATTGTTTCAAGTTTGCGAAGAAGTGCCAAATCTATGCTGATAAGATCCATGTGCCTCCGAGTCCTCTAAATGTGATGTCATCGCCATGGCCATTCTCGATGTGGGGAATTGATATGATTGGAAAGATCGAGCCGACGGCTTCTAATGGACACCGGTTTATTCTAGTAGCAATCGATTATTTCACCAAGTGGGTGGAAGCGGCATCTTACGCAAAAGTGACTAAGCAGGTGGTGGCCAGATTCATCAAGAGAGATATCATTTGCAGATATAGAATCCCCGAGCGGATAATCACTGACAACGGTTCAAACCTGAATAACAGAATGATGAAGGAGCTCTGTCAAAATTTCAAGATCGAGCATCACAACTCCTCCCCTTACCGACCCAAGATGAATGGCGCTGTTGAAGCGGCCAATAAGAATATAAAGAAGATTGTGCAGAAGATGGTGGTGACCTATAAGGATTGGCACGAGATGCTACCTTTTGCTTTGCACGGTTATCGTACGACGGTACGCACATCAACCGGGGCAACCCCGTTCTCATTGGTATACGGAATGGAAGCGGTGCTACCACTGGAAGTTGAGATTCCTTCTCTGAGAGTGCTACGAGATGTCCAACTAGACGAGGCAGAATGGGTGAAAGACAGGTTGAACCAGCTGAGTTTAATGGACGAGAAGAGGCTATCTTCTCTAGCATACGGTCGTTTGTACCAGAGCCGAATGAAGAAAGCATATGATAAGAAGATACATCCTCGGAGCTTTCAGACGGGCGACCTTGTGCTGAAAAGGATTCTCCCGCCACAGGCAGATCACAGGGGCAAGTGGACCCCTAATTACGAAGGGCCATACGTTGTCAGAAAAGTCTTTTCAGGAGGAGCGTTGTTGTTGTCCACCATGGACGGTGAAGACTTTACGTCGCCTGTGAATTCGGATGCAGTTAAAAAATACTTTGCTTAAAATTTACCCGCTGGACAGAAAAAAGAGAGTCCAGGCAAAAATGGGGCATCCTGGCGAACCAAAAACAGAATGAAAGGTTCGGGCAAAAGTTAGGGATAAATTGAAAAATGTACACCCGCGAAGTTGAAAACCTACACTGGGCGGCTTCGGCAAAAAAGGGTATCCCGGTTAACTGAAAACCCGTAAAGGGCGGTTCATGCAAAAGTTAGGGATTTGAAAAGCAAATGATTGCGGTCCGAATTTGATACTGCATTGAGCACTGGTGCGGGAGAATATACCTGAGGGGTCGATTATCAGATACAATCTCTTCGAAAGTGTGGATACCGGGAAAGCATTAGAGTCGGGCGAGTCATAGGAGGATCAACTCGTGGTGTTCGTCTGCATCCCGTTGCCGACATGTGTATAAATTTGATTTGTCAATATATTTATGCTTCTTGTGCATACTTGTATATTTGTTGTGCGTAGCTTCCTCTTTTCAGGAGTTACATCCCCTGTACAAAACTCTGCCCATTTAGGGGCCCAATCAATAAAATATGTTGTTCAGTATTTGATACTGGTTCTTTACTGTTTTGTACATGATAAACGCCTAGGTTTAATGAAACTAGCAAGTGTATAATGTCACTGGCCTTTGCCAATAATTGCTAAAACTTTGGATTAACTGAAAATAATGTCACTAACGCTAACCTGAATAGATTTGGTCGCATAGACTTGTCTTGTCTTGTTTGTGGTGTTGCAGGGTTCATAGCCGTATGAAGTGGACGATCAGAAGGTTGCAGTATTGACCAGGAGCTCGCAACCGAAAGACTCGATCCCCACGCAGGTCGCGCCTCTAAGATAATATTGTTCCTCACTGAAGAAGGATCAGATTCCCCAGCTAGTCGTAGTTTAGCCGAAGGATATTCTCCAGCAAAGTCGGTTTATCCTCAGCAGAATTGATGATTCCAAGATTGTAAGGCTGTATTCAGACAGTGTGGTGTCCCCAGAAAAGGATTCCCCTATCTCAAGCCGAGTGGTTTAGTCTCAGAAGAGTAGTAATATTTCCAACTCGCGAGCTGTACTCAGACAGTTTACCCTTCCCAGCAGGGTCATTTACTCTCCCCCAGCGGAGTCAGTTGATTTTCCCCAAGAGAATAGTTTCGTCCCCAGTGGAGTTCTCTTTTCAGCAAGTGATCTCTTTCCTCCCAGTGGAACTCGAAGATTGAGGCTTTCCCCGGCAGAGTTGGTTGTGCGTCCCAGCATTTATTTTGTCGGAATACCGTGTGATACCCGTTCACTCCCCAGCAGAAGTCCAATCATACTGGGCACATCCGCTATTCCCCAGCAGAGTTATATTCCCCAGCAGGGTGTTACTTCAACGAGGTGCTTGGTTAAGTTCCCAATCCCTCAGCGAAGTTGGCTTCACTCGTCCAGCATTTATTTCGCTGGAATAATTCTGTAGCACCTGGCTACCCCCAGCGGAGTTGGTGTTGTCTTCAGCATTTATTTTGATGAAGCGGTTTTCTGTATCCCAGCAGTTCGAGTCTGCATTTGCATCAGCATATAGTATCATATTTGCATCTATCAAATAAAAACGCGTAGCATTTCCATGTCGAATGGAGCATGGTGTCATTGTCAAGCATATGCATTTTGAAACATGAACCAGGTTGGCTAACCGTTTGTTTCAAGTATTGTTTCTCTTGCAGGTGGGAAGAGCTCTTGCTCAAATGAATTACCAAAAAAAAAAAATTTCAAGATCTCGACGTGAGACATTCAACGATAATGTCAGTTTTGGCATTATTCCCCACAGAGTTATCATGATACATTTCTCTTTGCCCCTGAGCAGAGTTATTGGTGTAAATGTTTCTTGTGTTCCCCACCAGGGTTGCTTGTTGAAGTGTCTCTAGTCCGACCAGCGGATTATCTTCTTCAAATTTGTTGTTACGTCAGCATCAAAAGGTTTCATGAATCAGAATTTCAGAGGCTGCCGCCGGTTATCAGAACAGGCGTCCGGTAGTTTGGTTTCCAAATATCCCCAGTGGAGTCCGCCTCAAAGTCGCTGTCACGTCAGTGCTAAGAAGTTTGTGGGTTGGGATCAATGGAGAAATGGGTCCTAACGTGGACAATTTATTCCTATATTGACGGGATTTTTTTCGTGCTAGAGAAGTGGGTGTCCTAACGTGGACAGATTTATTTCCCCGGATTGATAAGAGGTGCTAGTCCTAACGTGGACAGATTCGATTTCTCGGTATTGGTGGAATGTGAAGTCCTGACGTGGACAAAGTTGATTACTCTTCGTGTTGGTGTCCTGACGTGGACCATTTATTCCCAGCAGATATCTTCCTTCGTAATGGTGAAATGTGTGTCCTGACGTGGACAAGTTTATAGTTCTTCGTGATGGCAAGATGCGCGAGTCCTGATGTGGACGAATTTATCTTTCTTTATGTTGGCAAGGCGTGAGTCCTGACGTGGACAAGTTTTATTTCCCCAGCGGGTCGAAGATGCGCGAGTCCTGACGTGGACAAATTTATATTTCTTCAGGTCAACGAACGGTGTCCTAACGTGGACGATGTTACCCCCATGCTGATAGGATTTTCTTGTACAGACGAGATGTGAGTCCTAACGTGGACAAATCAAGACGAGATGTGAGTCCTCACGTGGACAAATCAAGACGAAGCGTGAGTCCTGACGTGGACAAGTTTTATTTCCTCAGCGGGTCGAAGATGTAAGTCCTGACGTGGACAAATCAAGACGATATGTGATTCCTTACGTGGAAAGAGGATGTATTCCTTACGTGGAAAAGATGTATTCCTTACGTGGAAATAGGTGATTCCTTACGTGGAAAGAGGTGATTCCTTACGTGGAAAGAAGATGTATTCCTTACGTGGAAAGGTGGGTCCTAACGTGGACGAGGTATTCCTTACGTGGAAAGTTTAGTCCTGACGTGGACAGATCCAGAAGAGAGTGATTCCTTACGTGGAAAGAGGTGATTCCATACGTGGAAAGAGGTGTTTCCTTACGTGGAAAGGTGGGTCCTAACGTGGACGATGTATTCCTTACGTGGACGAAGTTTATTCCTAACATGGACAGATGTATTCCTAACGTGGAAGAATTCCTAAAGTGGACAATTCATTCCTATGTTGATCGAATCCATTCGTGCCGATAAAATGCAAACGAGTCATCCCCAGCGAAGTCGCCGAGATTTTTCCGTGTTGACGGCAGGTGGAGTCCTAACGTGGACAAGTTTTAGTTAAGGTTTCTTCGTATTGACGAAACAGGCGTCCTAACGTGGACAAAGTTCTACCTGCAATGATAGAATCTTTTTCAGGCTGATGAAAATAATCCCCAGCATGGTCGCTAATGGATCAGTTTGTTGCAGTAATAACCAGATTCAGTTGATGAATGTCGTTCCCCAAGCAGTGGATCAGTTCTACCTCGAATGTTTGAAGGTCGTTCGCTCTTCACCCAATCGGGTCCAAGTCGCTTGAATAGGGGCAGCTGTTGCACCCTAAAATTTGCTCAACCTATTTCACTTGGTTTATGTTTCAATTGCATTAGCATTTGCATACAAAGTCATGTACATAGTCTAATCATCTGCATAGCATAGCATAACAAGTCATCCAACAAGGGACCAAGTACTGTTCTCATCTCTATGAGCCTATCAAGAGGTTATTATTCAAATTCAAGCATATCCAAGTCATCAGAAAGAAATTGAAACCCAGAGAGGTCATTGGACCTAGCAAGGGATCTATCTCCTATCTTGAGGGTATCTGAAGATGATCAAAGAAGTTGTGAGCTGTGAATTGAGCATGGAGGGTATATAGACATTATGGAGGACCTAGATAGGCATGTTAAAGGAGAGGCAAGTCATTGATGTGGTCACAAGAGTTGCAGTTGAAGACAGTCAACTAGGGTTTCATCTGGGTCAACCCTGGGTCAACCCTAGGTCAATTGATTGATTGAAAGGCATCAAGGTCTATCTAAGAGGTGTGGGGTTCATCATTTGACATGTAGATAATGATGTGGTGTTATGACAAGAAGAAATCAAGAGAAATCAAGAAGGAGAGGAGTTTCTAAATTAGGGTTTCTGTGTAAAATCCCCTGATTTAGGTCAAACTTCCAAGCAAGATAAGTCAAAATGCAAGCTTCAAATGGATCCTTGGCCAACATGAAACTTGTATAGGATCTCAAGACCTTTAATTTGAGTGGTGGAAGACATCAAGGAGATTTATAGAACTCAAGTTATGGTCCTTGCAAGTTACAGGTCATCTGAGGTATCTGAAATTTTGTCTGTGAAAGTTACTTGTCTTCCAAGCAACTTTTACCCCTCAAGGAGATTTCAAATGAATTTCTGGTCAACATAAGAGTTGTTCCTCATTGTCTTAGCTTTCTAGAAAGGTATGGCATGCCTTCATATGATTTGTGGAACTCTACTTATGGTCTTGGCAAGCAAAGGGTATTTTGGTCATTTGAGAATTACAGGTCATTTCAAGCCTATGCCCAAAACTCATACAAGGAAGCTTCAAATGAAAAACTTCACAACATCAAACTTGCTCCAAATGACATTTTGAGTCTAGAAAGGTGATCATGAAAGATTGGAAATGCTCATAGCTCAAGGTTTCAAAATTGGTCATTTAAAAGTGAATTTAATGAATAAAAAGTGACCTAAAATTGAGATTTTTCATAACTTGGCCAAATGGGATGAAATTATAGGTCATTTTGATTGAAAAAAATGTTTTAAGAACATTGGCAAAAGTGGATTTTTGAGTTTGGTTCAAAATTTGGAAGTTATGCTAGGTGGCTTACAATGGAAGTAACATAATCAAAATTCAAGGAAAGTGTGCATGGGAAGTTTCTACAAAGTTCTAGAGCTTTCTAATTTCATCTATATATTGGATTGAGTAGCTTCATGCAGTGGTTGGTGATTCATTTTGATCAAAACACATAGTTACATTCCATTCCTCAATTGTGCAAAACCATACCAATCTCTTTGATTCTTCATCAATCCCTTAATTTCATGATCTAAACTCACTCAAGAATCATCCCTGAGTTGATTGCAAGCAAGATTTGGAGAGGAAATCACAAGAATCGTGCTACACCAAGTGCATCATCCAAATTGCAAAAGGAAGTGGTTATGGCAATCCAAGGAGTTTGAGCAAGAAATATTGCATACAAAACCAAGAATCAAGTGTATTGAGCAAGTCCAGAACATTGCAAGCCTTGGATCCAAGGAGTTCTACCTCTGTTTTCATCATCAAACCAGGTTGGTGTTTCCCTTCGAATTGGTTGATTTAGTTAGCATGTTAGAGAATTATTAGGTTAGAATGGTTAGGATTGGTTAGATGATCATTTCTGTTGAGTTTGAAGACAATTCATGGATGTTTCCATTGGAGTGCAAAACTGTTAGGGCTTAGAACATCTAGGATATGGCACGATAATCTTAGATATATAGCTCAGAATGATCAGCATGGCGTGTAGATTGTGTTAGGGTAAGAGTTAGCAAGAATTGGAATGTTTGATCTCAGTGTAAAATGGTGGAATCAGGATGTTATACCTATCGGGTTTGAACGTGGATTGAGTTTTAGAGGAATCCAAGACCATGGTTGTGTAGAGGGGAAGAAGTGGAGCGTTTTTTCTTTTTACAGAATTGATTTTCATGGAGGGACGAGTTCGTATGAGAAGGTGTAAGCTTGATCCATGAAGATGCGTGCAGGGTTATCAATGGCTGAAACCCTAATTCCTTGGAGAAGAAATATGAGGACCGTTGGATCCATCATTTGACTTTGACTCAGAGTATGATCTAAAGGCCACGATTCAAAGTTGAAACTTGGAGGGAAGACTGGCTGTGAAACGCATCGTTTCACTTAAAGCCTCAGACTGGGCTTTAGCTCCAATTGTTATTCGCACCCCAAGTCTCAAGGCCCAACACCAAATGCATTGAATTACTTACTTTCTGCACCGTATGTGGCTTATTTTCTTTTTATTTTTTTTCTGACCAACTGGGCCCAGACGCGCCTTGCTAGGCGCACCCCCCAGTCTGGGCCCATCCTCATGTTTTAACTGAATTAATATGCTTATTGCACCCCATATCCAACTTAAGTCATATTAATTTCATCCTTTTATTTCAATTCTTCAAAAAATCATAACAAAATGAAAAATGCTTATTTTTTAGTGGTTGTTTTTGCATTAGGTTCATATTTATGTTAAGAAAATTAAGAAATAATAAAATTCCAATTTTATTTTGTTTTAGCATTTTTAGAATATTTTTCTTTTAAATAGCTTTTTAAGTTGTTTAGTTTGATGCATGATATTGTTGATTTTAGTTTAATTAGATGCTTTTGAATTTTGGATTCATTCTCTTTAGGGTGATTAGCTTAGAACTTTAGCTTGTATATAAAATTCAATTCATAATTTTAGGATTTAATTTTAGATGATTTGTTTAGGTGTGATTAGGAGAATCAAAACTAGGGTTTAGGAGATAACATAGGTGTAATAAATCATTTCCCTTAGGAGTTGTAGATTGAATTTTTGGGGTATGGGACTATAGGGGTTATGGGTAGATAATAGATCCCTTAGAAATTCCTAGGTTTCCCCTATTCTACTATTACTATTAGTATGCTGCTTGTATTGGCTTGATTGTGTGGTGTGCCCTCTCTAGGGTTATTTTTTGACTGTGTGGGGTATTGGGCTTGTTTGGGGCTTGAGGTTTGAGCTGAAGACTGTGTTGATGAAGCCCATTGGAGATCAAAGAGAATGAAGACCAACTTCCAGAGTTGATGAGGAGTATCCCTTGCTGGCAGCTGTTGAAGGCTATAGAGTTTAGGAGCTAGGCAGAGCTCTAGAGTAGAAAACTTGATTCAAAAATATGGAAGGTCTTGTTTGCCTCCATCCTTTCTCTATGATTCAAAGTCTCTTTTAAATATCCACCTCCTTCCTTTGGAAGGATTAGTGAATGTATTTAAAAGATAGAACTTTTGAGAGAAAATTATCTGTATCATGTTAACAGTCAGTGAGCCACCCTTGGTAGGCAATTGACTGTTTAACATCCATTTCATCTTGTTGACTGATATTCATCTTGGAGATTGAGACTTGAAGAAAAGCCATTGCAGACTGAAGACTGATGACAAAGACCTTGCTTGAAGGCTTGAAGAGGAGGACTGATACTTGGAGCTGGTAGATGCTTGGAGATGACTTGAAGACAGATGTTGATGAAGACTGCTTTGCTGTTTACTTTTAGCTGTATATTCTTGATGTATTGATTGAATTTCCCTGACTGTATTGTTTGCCATTAACCTGTTAGGTTGAAAGTGAATTCTGTTCACTTTTGCCCATTGTTTTCTAGGTTCGAGGTTGAGTGGGACTCTTTTGCCTCGCTTGTATTGCTGCATTCATGCATTTTACTGCTTTATTGTATATATACTATTGTTTCTGTTTCCGTTTATCCCTTAGGATCTCTATTTCTCTCTGCGCAAGAGAGGAGCATGATAGACATTAGGTCTTAACCCATGCATGATAACATTAGGTTAGTGATTCCCTTTTCAGCCATAGGTTAGAGTTCTGTCTCTTCTTTCTCAAAACAAACAGAAAAACACAATAAGATTTCAAACACAATAAAAGACACTTCTTCCGTAAAAGAATGTGAACTCATCAAAACGTCATTTTTGTCCGCTTGGACTGTTAATCAGAAAACCCTTTTTCAGAAGGAATAAAAAACAATCAAGACAGACTTGTGTCGTACGTGGCCCGAACTACGTTTGCTCTGATCTTTCATGCTGTATGAAAGTACGTAGGCATAGGACGCGATATCCTAGCGAGCAACCTCCCCCTCCTTTCCCGTAGGTAGGCGAACTACGTTGACTCTGATTTCTCGTTCCAGACGGGAATACGTAGGCATAAAGTGCGATACTTTGCCGAGTCATTTTCTTTTCTTTTAACCCTTAACCTTTAGTTTAGATAGAATAACAATCCATACCCGAAAATAAGCGTGGATCCCGTCGAGTACGACGGACGTGAGGGGTGCTAATACCTTCCCCTTGCGTAACCGACTCCCGAACCCAGGTTTTGGTTGCGATGACCATACCTTTCCCGTCTTTGCGGTAGGTTTACTCTGAGCGTTTCCTTTCCCTCCGTTGGGATAAATAACGCACGGTGGCGACTCTTCTGTTCAGCCGGCGCCGATTTTCGCAGTAGCGACACACGTGAATGCTGGAAACGGGTTAGGGTTCACAGACCTGGAGCTGACGCCGAAGGGAAGAAACCACAACAGTGCCCTGCACATCTCGATAGAGTGTAGGGGAACGATTATGTCTCATGTGTTGGTGGACACAGGGTCATCGCTCAATGTTCTTCTGAAGAAAGCATTGATGAAGTTGGATACTCGAGGATTGATTTGCACACCCAGTGATCTGGTGGTGAAAGCGTTCGATGGAACCAAACGTCATGTTTTCGGGGAGGTGACGCTACCAATCCAAGTTGGGCCGGAAACTTTCGACGCGGTTTTTTACATTATGGACATCATGCCCACCTACAGCTGTCTCCTAGGCTGGCCATGGATCCATTTTGCGGGTGCCGTGACCTCCATGTTGCACCAGAAGCTCAAGTATGCTGTTGGAGGCAGCGTCGTGACCGTTTGTGGCGAGGAGGATATAATGGTGTGCCATTTGTCATTCTTCAAGTATGTTGAGATGGATGGGGAAATCCACGAAACCCTATGTCAGGCGTTCGAAGCTGTTAAGGTCAAGGACGTAGCTCCTGTAATAACTGAAAAACCAGAGATGACTCTCTCTTCCTTTAAGGAAGCCTGGGCCGTTGTTCAAGCCGGATCTACCCCAGGCTGGGGGCAAATTCTAGAAATACCTAACAAGCAAGACAAATTTGGGTTAGGATACTCTCCTGCGGCTAAAGCCTCCTCTTCTCACAGTGCGTCGCGAGGTAAAGGGCCGATCCAGTTTACAAGCGGCGGGGTAATATTCGAAAATGTCAACGCAGTGTCTGAAGACGGCGAAGACAATGATTGTGACCTAGACTCTTGGATCCAGCCAAGCAAACCAGGCGAGAGCCTCAACATTTGGTCCATCAGGGATATCATCCAAGTGACAAGATTCACATAGCAGATGACATCGACTCTTGACCTTCTACGACTCACTTCGACTTCGATTGCCCGATCTATCAAGCCGAAGAAGAGATTGATGGAGACGAAGACCTTCCCGAGGAGTTGGCCTGCTTGTTGAGACAAGAAGAGAAAGCTATTCTGCCTCACGAGGAAGAGATTGAGATTGTGAATTTGGGTTCTGAGGAACTGGTCAGGAACGTCAGGATAGGGGCTGCATTACAGAATGATATCAGGCAGAGATTGGTTGAGATGCTCCGAGAGTATAGTGACATCTTTGCTTGGTCATACGAAGATATGCCCGGACTGGATACTGACATCGTGGTCCATCACTTGCCGCTACGAGAAGATTGTCCTCCCGTTAAGCAGAAGCTTAGAAGGACACGACCAGATATGGCCGTTAAGATCAAAGAAGAAGTACAAAAGCAGCTTGATGCTGGCTTCTTAGCGGTCACTACTTACCCTCCGTGGGTCGCCAACATAGTGCCTGTACCGAAGAAGGACGGTAAGGTGCGAATGTGCGTCGATTATCGGGATTTGAATAGGGCGAGCCCTAAAGATGATTTCCCGCTCCCTCATATTGATGTGTTGGTCGACAATACAGCTCAGTTCTCCATATTTTCGTTCATGGATGGCTTCTCCGGCTACAATCAGATCAAGATGGCGCCGGAGGACATGGAGAAAACTATGTTTATTACTCCTTGGGGAACATTTTGCTACAATGTAATGCCTTTCGGTCTGAAGAACGCAGGGGCCACTTACCAACGAGCAATGGTCACTTTGTTTCATAACATGATTCATCATGAGATTGAAGTCTATGTTGATGACATGATTGCGAAGTCCCAAACGGAGGAGGGACATCTGGTCAATTTGCTGAAGCTTTTTGAGAGGCTTAAGAAGTTCAGGTTGAGGCTGAATCCTAACAAGTGTACTTTCGGAGTACGGTCTGGAAAACTACTGGGGTTTATCATGAGTGAAAGAGGCATCGAGGTTGATCCTGCGAAGATAAAAGCAATACAAGAAATGCCAGTGCCAAGAACAGAAAAAGAAGTTCGTGGTTTCCTGGGCAGGATAAACTACATTGCAAGGTTTATTTTTCAGCTCACGGCCACGTGTGAACCGATGTTCAAACTGTTAAAGAAATATCAGGCAATTATCTGGAATGAGGATTGCCAGAAGGCATTTGATAAGATAAAATAGTATCTGCAGGAACCTCCAATCTTGATACCTCCAGTGGCCGGAAGACCCTTAATCATGTACTTGACAGTTCTTGAGAATAGTATGGGGTGTGTTCTCGGTCAGCACGACGAGACGGGCAGAAAGGAGCATGCCATTTACTACTTGAGTAAAAAGTTCACAGACTGTGAATCTCGTTACTCGATGCTGGAGAAAACATGTTGTGCACTAGCCTGGGCTGCCAAACGTTTACGACAGTACATGCTCAATCACACAACCATGCTAATTTCAAAGATGGATCCGATCAAGTACGTCTTCGAGAAGAAGGCGCTTTCGGGCAGGATTGTCAGATGGCAAATGGTGTTGACAGAATATGACATTCAGTACGTTTCCTAGAAGGCCATCAAGGGAAGCGTATTGTCTGAGTACCTTGCCGAACAGCCGATCGAAGATTATCAGCCTATGAAATTTGAATTCCCTGATGAGGATATCATGTTTCTTAAAGCAAAGGATCGCGATGAACCGTTGCCCGACGAGGGTCCAGATAGGAAATCCCAATGGAAATTGATATTTGACGGGGCGGTTAACTCTTATGGAAGTGGCATTGGGGCAATCATCACGACTCCCCACGGATCCCATATCCCGTTCACTGTGAGACTGACGTTTCCGGTCACCAATAATAAAGCAGAGTACGAAGCATGCATCATGGGTCTAGAAGAAGAAATTGATTTGAGAATGACTCGGCGCTTGTGATTAACTAGATTAAAGGGGAGTGGGAGACTTGTCAATCGAATTTGGTGCCGTACATGAATTATGCTAGAAGGCTGCTTCCGTTCTTTGATCGAGTGGAACTCCATCATGTGCCCAAAACTGAGAATCAAATGGCTGATGCCTTAGCCACGTTGGCTTCGATGTATAAAGTCAATTTTTGGAATGAAGCTCCAAGAATTGTCCTTTCTCGTCTTGATAGACCTGCATTTGTCTTTGCAATCGAGGAAGCCTCCGACGGCAAGCCATGGTTCCATGATATCCAGACCTTCCTTATGACTAAGGAGTATCCTGCGGGAGCGTCAACCCGGGATAAGAAGACTCTGAGGAGGCTGTCTGGAAACGTTTATCTCAATCCTGATGGAGTTCTGTATAAAAGAAACCACGATCTCGTGCTACTCAGATATGTAGATGAGAAAGAAGCGAGTATGCTCATGGAAGAAGTCCATGAAGGCACATTTGGTACGCACGCCGGCGGGCATGCTATGACAAGAAAGATCCTGAGAGCAGGATATTACTGGCTGACAATGGAGTCGGATTGTTTCAAATTCGTGAAGAGATGTCATAAATGCCAGATTTATGCTGATAAGATTCATGTGCCGCCGTGCCCGTTGAATGTCATGTCCTCCCCATGGTCGTTCTCCATGTGGGGCATCGACATGATAGGCAAGATCGATCCCACTGCATCTAACGGTCATCGATTCATTCTAGTAGCTATCGACTACTTCACCAAGTGGGTGGAGGCAGACTCATATGCTAATGTGACCAAGCAGGTGGTGGCTAAATTCATAAAGAGGGACATCATCTGTCGTTACGGAATTCCCGAGCGGATCATTACTGATAATGGTTCGAATCTGAATAACAAGATGATGAAGGAGTTGTGCCAGAGTTTCAAGATTGAACACCACAACTCATCTCCTTACCGGCCGAAGATGAATGGCGCCGTCGAAGCGGCCAATAATAACATCAAGAAGATTGTATAGAAGATGGTTGTGACCTACAAGGATTGGCACGAGATGTTGCCATTTGCATTGCACGGTTATCGTACCTCGGTACGTACGTCAACCGGGGAAACTCCCTTCTCACTGGTGTACGGTATGGAAGCTGTCCTACCGTTAGAAGTGGAGATCCCTTCTTTGCGAGTTTTGGTTGACGTGAAACTCGATGAGGCAGAATGGATCAAGAACCGACTAAACCAACTCAGCCTGATGGACGAGAAGAGGTTAGCATCGATTGCATATGGTCGTCTGTACCAGAGCCGAATGAAGAAAGCTTATGATAAGAAGGTGTGTCCTAGAAGCTTTCAGACGGGTGATCTCGTCCTGAAGAAGATTCTTCCTCCACACTCCGATCACCGGGGAAAATGGACTCCTAATTACGAAGGTCCGTACGTCGTCAGCAAGGTCTTCTCAGGAGGAGCCTTGTTGTTATCCACGATGGATGGCGAAGATTTTGCATCCCCGGTGAACGCGGACGAAGTAAAAAAATACTTTGTTTAAAAACGACCCGCTGGGAAAAAAAAAGTATCCAGGAAAAAATGGGGCATCCCGGCGAACAATAAAAAAGGAAAAAGGTTCGGGCAAAAATTAGGGATATAAAGAAAAGAATGTACACCCGCAAAGTCGAAAACCCGGAAGGGCGACTTTGGCAAAAAAGGGTATCCCGGTGAATCGAAAACCCGAAGGGGCGATTCAGGCAAAAGTTAGGGATTGGAAAGAGCAAATGACTGCGTTCCGCGTATGGACTGTATTTGTTTAGTGGTTTGGAGGACCTGAGGGCCGTTTATCTGAATCAATCTCTTCTGAATCTAAAGCGTCGGAGAAGTATCGAAGTCGAGTGGGTCATAGAGGGATCAATTCATGGTGTTCGTCTACGCCTCATTGCCGACATTTGTGTATATACTAATGTATATTTATTACGCAGCTTCCTCATTCCAGGAGCTTGCATCTATTGTAAAACATTTTCACCCATTCAGGGGTTCGTTATCAATGAAATGTATACTATTCAACAATTCTGTTTGCTTGTTTAGCATTTATTTGTTTTGTTTGCGAAAAAGAACGCCGATGTTTTTGATAAAATGTGTATACATAAACTTACTGGCCTAGGCCACTGATTGTTGAAACAATGAATTACTTGAACATTGTCACGAGATGATAACCTTGATAGGTCCCTTTGAGAAGGGTATCTTGTCTGTTTGTTTGTGTTGTTGCAGGTGTAGCATATATCAGGCAGTACGCCGTATGCATCCCCAAGCAGGATGATTCCTTCTTCGCCAGCAAATGTAGCAGCATCTCCCCATGGAGTCTGAACATGAGATCGTAGGCATCGATATGTTTCCCCAAGCAGAAGAGATTCTCTCCCCGATCATATGTATCCGGAAGGATCGTCGTTTCCCCAGCTGAGTCATATACTGAAGTGTGCAGCGCTCAATGTTTCAGACTGAAGTCTCCAGCGGAATTGAAATTCCCCACAGAGTTGTATTCTCCCCGGCAAGCAGGATGATTCCTTCTTCCCCAGCCGAGTTGGAAAATCCCCAAGAGAGTCGAGTCCTTGGAAGCCGTTCAGGCCATGATTGGTTTTCCCCAGTAGAGTGTTGAAAAGCTGATGCTGTATTTCCCCACCGGAGTCGTTATCTCCAGGAAAGTTTTAGCCGCGAAGGTCGTGCAGTTTATTTCTGTGATTGACATCGTTTTCCTCAGCAGTTGTGGTTTGAATACCCAGTTGAGCGGGTTCAGGTTCTCGTAGAGCTTTATTCCCCTGCAGCAGTCGACTGAAGTTCGTTTCCCCAGGCGGAGTCCAATTGAGATTAGTGTGATTTCTTATCCTCGGCAGGATGATTCCTTCCTCCACCAGAGTGGTTCTTTCTCCTTGACAGGAGGATTCTCCCTTCAGCATTTATTTTGCTGATGGGGTCATAGCATTTTGCATGATTGCATAGCATTTACCCTAAATGCGTAGCATTTCCACCGTGTGGAGCATTACGCCATTGTCAAAGCATATGCATATGAAACATGAGCTAGGTCGTTACCGTTCTTGTTTTGCAGATGTTCCTCCGCAGAATGGTTTGATCAAGATGATTCTTGAATTCTCCAGCGAAGTTGATTGTTTAAGATGATTCTTAAAACCCCAGTGAAATCGCCAGAGTTGGTTGCTCAAGTTGATGCTTAGAATCTCCAACAGAGTGTTTGCTCAGGATGATTCCTGAAACCTCCAGCAGAGTTATTGGTTCAGGATGATTCTTGAAGTCTCCGGCGGAGTTATTGGTCCAAGATGATTCTTGAAGTCCTCGGTAGAGTTAATTCACCCATAATGATTTCTGAATAACGAAGCAGAGTTACTTGATAGTTCTCCAGAATCCCCAGCGAAGATGTGTCATCCCCAGTAGGTTTGAACGAAGAAGTTGAAACTTCTCTTGAAGACTTGATGATTGATGTCCGGCAGCGGTGCCAAAACCCCAGACTTATTGATGAAGTCTAGTTGCGATGTCGAAGCAGTTTGCTCAGCTGACGCAGAGCGCCTGACGGCAAAAGATTGTGTATCCTTATGGATTCGTGAATGATTAAGGGTCCCATTGGAAGACTTACTGATGAAGTCTAACCACGAGGTCAAAACAGTTCTCTCATCTGATGCAGAGTTCCAGACGGTAAAAGATTGTATATCCTTATTTGGTTCATGATTGACCGAAGATTCTATTCCAGGCTTACTGATGAAGTCCGGCTGGCGCCCAAAAATTCCTTTGAATGCCTGACGGCATGATTAACTTGATTGTTAAAAAAAAGCTCCTAATGACCTGATGAGTCCCGAGGAATTCTGATGCAGTGACGCAGAATGCCTGACGGTATGATCAACCATCCATTACCAGTTACCGTGTAACTGGTGATCCCTTGATGACTTGAGGATGAAGATCTACAGCAAAATCAGATGATCATCCTGATGGATATTTGAGATTAGACCTTTCACCGGTTACCGTGTGACCGATTCCCGGCAGTGTCGTGCAACTGTCATGCTCATTTTTTGAAGATGTTCCTAACAATCAGAGTATCGTTTACCTGTGCGGTTGGCAAATCGCCCGTTACCGTGTAACCAGTGATCCCTCGATGATTTGAGGATGCAATGATATCAGATAAATCAGAGAATCATCCTGACGGAGATCATTATTTCTCCATCTAGTTGCCGCGCGACTATTGTTTCAGTTTCCGAAGATTTGTCCCATCAGAGTACCGTGTACTTGCGCAGTTGGCAAATTTCTAGGTTTGTTGGTATTCAACCGTCTTTTACCTTGATTGTGTGAGAGTCGTTCGCTTCTCACCCAGTCAGGGCCAAGCCGTTTGAATAGGGGAAGCTGTTGCACCCCAAAATTTGCCCAACTTTTCTTTACCTAGCTTATGTTTCATTTCATTCACATTAGCATTATCATTTGCATTTCAGTGACATGTATGCAAGAGATTGTTGCACCCTAATTTTTTACTGTAAAATTCCACCTCTTTTAGCGCACTTTCTATTGTTATTTGACTTTATTCTAATATGTATGTTTTTTTACGACTAACGAATATGTCCAGTTCCTTTTGCCTTAAACGACATCTCGGGAAAGGCTCGTCAAGACAAGATTCATGCAAGAGATGAAGTCACAGGCTCATGTTTGGCTTATACTGTCTTAAGCTCATTATGGATTATTAATGGTGGATGCAAGAACTTGCAATTCAAATACCCAATTATCAGTTATATTCTAAGGCTCGATTATTGCGAGACTAATAAATTCAAGTCCATTCCTAAGATCAAATTTTAAGGTTCTCCACCATAAGATTAGGATACGCGAGTTACAACGCCATTTCTACGAAGGGATTTCCTTATTGTAAGAAATTCAAATCTTAAGGTACCATCCGGATTGTGAGGTCCATATCATTTAAGATGGTCCCGAGGGTTTATTTTCAACTCAGAGCATCATCCAAGTTTTTTTCAAATTCAAGAAAGTTTGGAAGTTCCGTCGCTTTTTCACAGGCAGCTCAAATTCATCAATCATAAACACAATTCATGCTTGAGCTTCTACCATTCAAAGACTAAATAGGAAAGCATGAAAGTCTATTTTCACAAATACATTTTTTTCATTGTGTTTATTACAAGGGGTATATATTTTCAAGCAACAATTTAAGTACTGCCATACAAGCTTACAATCAGTATGCAAATTCATTTACAAAGATACAAGAATAAAAGGCTTAAACTCCACGGTTGCAAACTCGGCAAAGTCGATCACGAGCTGCACTTCTAGTCGACACGAAGGAAGGATGTCTCGTTTCCTTCTGCTACACCAGAACTAAAGTGGTACCACCTCCTAAAGATCCTATAACAGCAATCACTTCTTGAACAGAAATGTGAAGCTGCTAAACAGATTGCAGAGAGGAAAAGACGGTCACGACATCCTTTTCCTTAGTGGCCTCGATGCGGTTACGACGTCGGTGAGGATGATGTCCCTGCATAAAACCTGAGCTAAATTAGAGTGCTATCAGAAACGCAATCTTGGCAATCGAGATAGAAAAAGGAAACGAGTCTCGCCTTCTTGCAAAGTGCAGAACCGCGCGATCTCGAGTTTATTTTACTAACAGTATACTCTTTAACTTGTCTTTTGATGCAGGAACTGAAGAAAAAGAAGAGCAGCCAACATCAACATAAAAAGACCACCGAACTTCCCGCTACACCCTTTCCCAGTCATAAATCTGTTGCCAGCTCTACTGTCTCGCATAATCCTTCTACTGAGAACTTAGACAAATTGGATGGTAAAGATGGCCTACACCAACACACAAGTTATTTCCCCAACAGAACTATATGTAGATCAGTGTTTTAGCAAATAAAAGTAAGGATAGTGGATGTTCAGAAAACCTTACCCTTGAACAATCATCAGTTCCTTAGATCTCCAAATCGATGCCCGATTCTTTCCAACACCAGCACAAAGCATTCGCAAAGCCACTAACAATAAGTTTATGTGTTAACATTAGAGCAAGTTTCTGGTCTCGTATACCAAAGCTCCCTGTTTCTTTCTGACTCCATGAAACCGCAGTTTCTGACCACCGCAGAAATGAGGTACCGCCGTCAACCTGCCAGAATCGTGATCAACCTTGTGTTAGTTACCATCAAATTTCTGATGCTACAGGATAATAGAAGTAATGGCAACTCATGTAATGTGCGCCTTAACGACTTTGCTCCAGATTTTTTTCAACTCCATTCATTATTCTCATGGCAGCCTCATTCAGAAGGGGAACCGCCTAAACCGCTATCATATTGATGAAGACCTGCAAAACAGAAGAAGAAAAACCAAACACAACCTGTCAAAACTAGCAGCAATGATTCGGAGAAAGTAATTCAAGAAGAGGTTCGTTCGGAAAGTGATAGAATTCTCAATTATTTTACCGCATTCCATGGCAAAGTCGCCACCAATAGTGGATCCCAGGCTATGAGAATCTCCCGGTTGTATCAGAAATCATCAAGCTAAGATTTAGTTGGAGAGAATGTCACTTAAACCGCCAGTATATCACACCTGCACCAAACAAACAAACAGGGTTATCAAACCATCAGGTTGTAAACATATTTCTAAAATATCACCAGCATCCGTCTCACCGCCAGCTAGTGTGCCACAATCGGCTGCAGATGACACAGGATGGGCAATCCAGACAAGCTGCTCCTCTTAATTGTTGCAATAGCAGCAGTAATGACAGCACTCACCTGGCTATGCCAAGTAGTAAAGGGATTAATCAAAGCAATTCATGTCATACCAGATTTTGCACAAGTATACACCTTCATTGGCAATGTATTTGATCCAAATTCAACCAATCACCTGCAGAGATTAAAGCAAATGGATCCAACAGTTAACACAGGCACCAATGGTTTTGCTGTTAAGACATTAAAAAGAGAAAACTATCAAACGGATACCTCTGTAGCTGATCTTAAGCCTACATCACCAAATCCCAGATAACAGAGTAGCTTTCCTT
The DNA here is from genome assembly GCA_963859935.3 of Lathyrus sativus. NCBI lineage: Eukaryota > Viridiplantae > Streptophyta > Magnoliopsida > Fabales > Fabaceae > Lathyrus > Lathyrus sativus. Next base: position 465,468,608 of record OZ012737.1, read on the forward strand.
CAAATCTAGACTTCCACAAACGCATTAAACCACACGCGGCTCCACGGTAGTAAATTCGGAGCTAGGGAGCCTCGAAGGATTATGATCCAGAACCTTTCTAGCAGCCTACAAACCAACACACGAGAAGCATAACGCGGGCATAATATTTGCTAAATTCATAGCACAGAACTCACAGTTTCATAGACAGTAAACACCATGTGCGAATCAAGACGAGAAATTGAAAGAGAAGGCGTTATGTATCAGAGTGGCAGGGATTCACGAATACAACAGCAACATGCATACATAAGAGAGAAGAAGAAGATCACACATAAAGGGAGCGACACTTAGCTGCAAAATGGTCGACGTCGCCGACGCGCCACTATGTTGAAGGAAAAAGCACCTCAATTTTGCAACATTCCCCAGCCTCGGTAAAGGATTCACGGCGAGAGTTTGCTCACTATCATCAAACAAAGCTTCTCCATAAGCAAGGAAATCACCGTCGTTCATATTAGCCTGCCATGATAGTTTTGTCAGTAGTAACTTAATGAAGATAAGTACACAAATTGATGTTCTAAACGATGATTTGAGGAGCTTACCCAAACATCATAACGACATACGAAAGCATCCTTTATTTTCCTCGGATCGGCATACATTAAAAGGATGAATGAACGGTCATTTAGCTTTCAAAATCCTACCCGGTGTATCAGCCATGAATTCACCAGTTCCATGTTAGTTCCCAACTCACCAGGATCTTAGCAACGTTGGTCCGCGACATTTCCTCGAGCTCTCCAGGTGTGTCTACCACAATTGCCTTGTCAAGAACCACTTGAACTGATCACATAGAGACATGAAGTAATTAGTGGCTTCATTGTTTAAACTCTAGAGACAAAACCATGTTCTGTTTGATTTTTCAGCAAACCTCTCTAGTACCCAATGATGATATCTGCAAGACCTTAGATACAGGGTTACAAATGTGAGGAACATATTGTAACAACAAATGAGGGCTTCATCTCGAGTCTACTTGTTAACTGATACGCTCCGCGGGAATCAAGCACCCCGCCGCCAATTTGCGCAACGCCTGCAACAAAATAAATAAATGGCACACATTTAAATTGCCGAGAAACAACTTGTAGTCGCGAGATAAAACAAGTCTCATAGAAGTGTACCCACTGCAGTATCCGCAGGAGTTCCGTAGACCCTCCTTGTCAAGCAGGAAGCGCAATGATTGAGAGGAACAGAGAGCACCATTTTGTTTGATCCAAAGACTTAAATACAACACCTGTAAAACCAGTAAAAATATACAATCAGACAAGATACTTGGAGAAAGGTTTTTTTCATGCGTTCAAAGGGAGAATTACGGTTTTCTTTAGCCGACGTAATTACGGTACCTTCTTCCCCAAATAACTCGACATTCAAACCTGAAAGGGGAAACAAAGGTCAAAATCCATAAAGGTCAAGATTATTTTCTTAAAGAGGAAATAGGAAAATCAAATACGTATTTCAAACATGCTTAGACGATTTCGAAACATGTTCAAGGCAAATCCCATTATTTCCAAAAGTGTTAAAACATGTTCAGTTTGATTTGGAAACACATTAATCAGCATATTAATTCTTCGAATCAGATTGAGGCTATAAATCAAGAACATCTCGGATTCAAACACTCACACAAAAAAATCCTCTATCAAGAAACCCTAACACGCCCATTCCCAGAAATCCCCCAAATAAAACCCTAAGTGTGAAAATCATAAGAGTGAGAGATTACCTTGTCGAGAATCCCGCCGCGAGGTCGCCTTCAAACCCTCGCACCGTCGTCGAAGACCCGTTTGCGAGCCATCATTCCCCTCCAACAAAACTTCATCGCAAAACCTCAATCGCACTCAACCTGAAAGGAGAACCCATTCAAATTGTGAGATTAAACTGCTGACACTTTAACATTTTTGTGTTTTTGTCTGTTTGATTTGTAGAAAAAGGAGGAGAAGAGAAGAATAAGAAGACAGATGGAGAACGAAGGAAGAAGGAGAGGAGATTGAAGAGGCGAGAGCGGAGAATAGCGAAAGGAAAGAGGTGGAGCAGACGGGGATGAAGAGGAGAAAGAAATCGCGGTTGGAAGATGAATTGGGGAAAGGGGAAAATGTTAGGGTTTCGGGTTTTTTTTTTAATTTATGTTGTAATCGTGTAAACACACACCCACGACACCAACAGTACACCCGCACACCATAACCACGTGATCCCATCTGATCCAATTGTACGTCCACCATTCACACCCTCACGATAAGCCCATATTTGTGCATCATAGGCAATCACGCGCCTCATCCATTTAACCATCATTTAATCCCTAATCCTTTCGCTAATCCACATTAACCCTTAACCTTTAATTAATCTAACTAATTAAATCTTAATCACTTTTATAAAATCAAACTAATAACCCTGCTACAATTAATTAACTTATATTTAAATCAACTCTCTTTTTATCTTAATCCTCACCTTTTTTTTTCTTAATTAACTCAGTAACGTTAATTAACTTTAATTAACCTTTTAATAAATTAGTTTTTTATTAAAACAAGCAAATAATCTTTTAATTAATTTTCTTTCTAAGTAATTAGCATTTTATTTAAATAACCTTTTTTTAATTTAATTTAATTTTAGAAAATCAACTTATTCCACTAGGTTAATTAGATGATCATATGATAATTTGTTCTTTTATTAAAAATCTATCCATTTAAAAATATACTAACCTTATTTAATAAAAAATAACCTTTTAAACAAATAATAACGCATTTTCTCTTTTATAATATAAAAAAAAAACCTTTTCCGACTTAATAATTTACTTTTGCAAAAATAAAATAACTAATAAAACTAAAATAATCTAATGTAAAGTCAATCACCACCCAAAGTAAAATATTTTCTCTTAAATCAACCCGACCAAAATTAATCAATCCTCCGTGCACGCTTCACCTATCCACGCACCCCACTTTCACTCACTTAGCGCTTTCATGCGTCTGTGTATGGATTTATTTATCTGCCTTTATTTCCCGTAATTTATCACTTATTGCATCCACTATTATCGCATTGTATAACGTCCAAAGGAAGAATCTGCGCATGACCTAAACAATCGTGCGTATGCATCTCATTTGCATCATATTCCCCATGATCCTTGATCTCATTCAAGTCGATCTTTTAGGATAGATCCTACCCATAGGAGGACCTTTGTCTTTTATTTTACAACATAGAAAATAAACATTCAAAATTCAAACAATATTCAAACACCTTAGAGAAAGATGTTAATCATCTTAAGTGAGATAGAATCTCCACCCCACAACAATACAATCAAGCCGTAGGGACTTTGCCTTAAGAGAAATAAAGGCCTACTCGCCAAACAATCCGAGTACTTAAGCCCTTTTCTTAAGACGATGCAAAGACTATTTTCCTACACCTTGTGGCATTTATATCTCCCTTAAAATGAAGACACATCTCTTCTCCTAAACTCAATCAAAAAACCTTACCCTAAACCCGTAGGAACTTTGACCACAGTCAAAGAACTCCTCAAACCCTTTAGGGGAACTATAAGTACTCTGATTCCACTCCCGTAAGGATATGTAGGCATAAGATGCGACATCTTATCGAGTATACTTAGATACAATCCCCTAGGTCTTTTAACTATTAAGCAGATAAACACTTAGCAATAAATAAACATAAAACAAGAGGTTCCTGTAGAGTACTACAGAAACTTAGGATGCTAGTACCTTCCCTAAGTTTAACCAACCCCCGAACCTATAACTCTCTAAACCTTGCATTTGTATTGCATTGTGGGAATTTCGATATTTATCCCTTCCTTTGGACAAATCAAAGTTCGGTTGCAAAATGAATTAAAGATTCAAACTAATCAATAGTTTGGTATCTGATTTTCACCGCGACAGAAATGGCGACTTCACTGGGGAGACTCTTAGTGGGTTTCCCTATCTTATTATTTTGTTTATTGCTTTATATATCTGCTTACCTGCTTAAATGTTTATTTTCTCTTGTGTTTATTCTTTTGGGATTGTTATCCTTGAGTGGTGAGACAAAGTCCTACACCCGGACTTGAGAGAAATTAAGATAGGATGGTGATATATTCGACGAGGCTTATAGGGAGTGAGTCCCGACTAAGTTAAATCGAGAATCCCGCTCAATTGAGGCCCTCTCGAAATAGTACTGTTGAATGAGTAATCGTGAAGACACTCACTATTTTCGACCTTCGAGCCTATGATATTGAGGACCGTAGTTACCTTACCCCAACTTTGGCCTTTATTAGGATGTAGTGTGAGGCTATGAGGGAGTACTCCCAAAATAGTGCTACGCGATGCTACACTCAAAAGAAGTTCTCTTGAGAATATTATTAACCCCCGAGTTAGTTGGGAAGTTGACAATATCCGAAAGATGGGCTAATGACTTTGGGAACTTTTTAGAACCTTGTTCTGCAGGTACAATCAACCTTTAGTCCACAACCTTTGGGAATGGGTATACCTTTGCTCCATGCTCATTGCAAACCTAGGGTCTCCTTGTTTGTTTATCCTTGTTTATCTATGTGCCTGCTTGTATTTGCTGCATTCATATAGCATCATATTACATTGGTTTCATGGAATTCCTAGTTTATAAACATTATAGAACCAATAGGGATTACATAAGAAAATATTTTGAAACTTTCTTTTAAGAGTCCTAACTTGGGTGACCTAAGGAAATTAAAGGCGCTGAATCAAGAAACTCAGAAGGACAAATGCCAAAGACCTCCCTTATTATCAAAGAACAGATTAAGTTCAAAAGACTCTCACTAATATTAAAGGTCCGAGAACACAAAGAACAAAAGAAGAGATGGAGGATTTATTTTCCTCTATCAATTTAATCTTTAGACGATCCAAGTGGAGGAACAAATCAACAGGCACAATGAAGGATTTCCTTAGGGCTTTGTTTAGCTTTTATGTTGGGACTCTTATAAGAATATTCACTTGTAATCCAAATAATTTTACTTGGTAATTCTGTAACGTTTATAAGAACTTGAGTTCCATGAAACCTTTCATTTCTGTGTTAGCATCTAACATCTTGTACATGCATGTGTCTCTTCTCCGTTGCATCCTCATCCGTCTTTCTGTCTTTGTCAGTTGACATCTCGACCATCTGACCAAGCTCGAAGTATTACCGAAGGATAGCAAAGATAACAAAGATATGGATTCTACGACTGGCTTTAGAACAAGGACTAATCTTTTATTCGATCTACCCTCTGATAATGTTCAACAAGTGGATATTTCTACACAACCTCAGCCCGTGCAAGATAACTCGGTTGTTCAAGTTGATAAAAGAGTTTCCCAGTCTCCACAGCATATACCGAATCCTCCGAATGTTCATGCTAAGATGAAGGTGGATAATCCTAGATTCATAGCAATGGAGAAAGAACTTCGTGATCTCAAAGAGCAATTAAAAATGACAAAAGGAGCTGATGCATCTGATTTTAATGCTCGGGAGTCATGTCTGGTTCCAAGTATAATTATTCCTCCGAAGTTTAAGATGCCTGTCTTTGAAGTGTACAAGGGTACTAGTTGACCAAGAGATCATTTGACGATGTTCTATCGGAAGATGGCTGCTTATATTGACGATGACAAGTTGATGATTCATTGCTTTCAAGAAAGCTTATCTGGGGCATCCTTGATATGGTACATGAAGCTACAAAGGAATTGTACTCAGTCTTTTAAAGATTTAGCCGATGCTTTTATAAAGCAGTACAATTACAATTTGGATATCGCTCCAGACAGTGATCAACTAGAAAGAATGAGTAAGAATGACGACGAATCTTTCAAGGAATATGCTCAACGATGGAAAGAGTTGGCAACCCAAGTTCATCCACCGCTTCCAGAGAAAGATTTAAGAAAGATGTTTCTAAGAACACTGCCAGACTCTTATTATGTTAGGATGGTAGGCGCTGTACCATCAGATTTCTCCAAAATTATAGAAGTCGGAATAAACATTGAGAATGCACTCAAAAGTGGAAGAATTCAAGATGATTTGAATAACCAAACTGACGAAGAGATTTCAGTTGATGATTCCCTAGAGAAAGAAAATGTTGATGTTAATGCAATCCTGTCAGATCCAGTTCCAGCACCTCGTCCTCAACATCAATTTGAAGTGACTGCTCAGCGCGAGCAGTGACTACCTCATAAACGAAGGTTAATTTCTCCAAATCAGCATCAGAATCGACAAGTTCGAAGACGGTTTCAGAATCAGAAGGCACCTCCGAATATTTCGAAAGAAGAAACTCGCTGGTTCGATCTTATCCCAATGACTTACAGTAAACTATGGTCTTATTTCGTCCGAAACTCAGTGATGACACCCAGAAAGACTAGAATCATGAAGTCTCATCCACTGTGGTTCAATCCGAACACCAGCTGTGATTTTCATGATGGTGTGTTGGGGCATTCGATTGAAGAGTGCAAAGTTTTTCAAGAGAAAGTCCAAGAAATGATTGATGACGAAGTGCTAACTTTCAAAGGAGAAAGACCAGTCATGAATGGAACACTTTTATATTGATCGGTTGTTTGTTTGTCTGCTTGCGTGTGTTTTGTTTCTTTGATTAAAAGCATAATTGGCATGTAAGAACATGTTATTTTTAATAAGTAGTGCAATAAATGTTTGTCTTGAAGAAATCCATTCGTTTTCACTCAAATTGTTTTTCAAAATAATTTGTAATGTCGACTGTACCCAAATTTCTCACTTTGGTGAATAATTGGAGGGAGGATGACGAAGTAAAACGCAAGATCTCTTGATGTATGCTTTTGAAAAAACCTACTGATGATGTAAGGCATTCTTTTCAAACCTCCTAAACACCAAAGACATAAGGAAGTTGAATCCTTTTTAACCCTTTTCCAACCTCATTTTAAACCTGGGGCAGGAAATTTTCAGTCAGCTCAATTGAACACTTAAAACCTTTCAAAATAATGAACATTTTTCGAAATGGATGGGTACACATAAGCTTTGACCTTTATCCCTTTTTTTACAAATCAAAAACTGAGCCCAGATATAACCTTCAAAGTCCTAATTGAAGTAAGGATTATTTCGAAAGCATACTCAATGAGATAACGTTTCCTAACTCCTATGAGCTATGCTCAAAATTTTATTGGCTTTATAAAATTGTTGTCATGATATCTCTTTTTCAAAACTTCAAGACAAACATGTATGTTGCATTACTAGTTTTAGGATAACATTTCACGCATGTTAACTTTGCCTGATATCATAGAAAATTACACATAAGCGTCATCATCAAGTTTGTCCTATTGGAATTCGAAGACTCTGTTGATCAGGGGCAAGTTGGTTTCCAGATGGTTTGCTCATTTATACAAGTTGGACTTCACCTTTAGATCAAGATTGAAGACTCGTCATATTACCGTCAATCCGGGTCCGTTACGTCGAGATTCAGCGAATCTCTCTAAGAGTTTGAAAACAGTGGGACGCCTTGTTTTCTATAAAATCCTCTTGGAATGACTTATTCTCATAACCATATGACTTGGGGCATCTAAGAAGTGAAGATTATCTTACCCATGTGCAATAACCATTATTCAAATGGCGACTATTACGCAGTCCATCAAGACAGAATTACCTTGTTCTTGCAACATTCTTCATGTCCTAAATAAATTTTATTTTTGGTGGTCATGACATTTCTTCTCCAGCTTTTCAATGCAAGAATTCCCAATGATTTGCTTAACTTCACTTCCCTAGTGAAGTGCATGGTATCTTAATTCTCAGTGGATCTTCTCCAACTTCACCTTCCTAATGAAGTGGACGTACTTCACTCCTCAATGGACCTTCTTCAACATCGATCTTCTCCAGCATGAGCCTCTCCAGTGAAGCGGATATTTATTTTTATCCAGGAAGTTTCTACAGTTATGAGTTTGATCCACCCCTAGTGGATCTTTATCCTCGTCTTCAACAGGGTAATCTTTCAGACTTATCGAGATGTTACATCCCCAAAGGGATTGATCTCTATTCCCCAAGAGAAATTCTGAAGCCTTGAAGCAGGAGTGTGACCTCATATTTGGTTCTCCATCTATCCTCAGTGATACTTCCATCTTTGAAGATTGGTCGAATGTTTGTTTCGAGATGTTTATGCCATCTCCGGTTGTTGCTTTCGTCTATTTTGTCAGCATAAGCATATACATATCATATAAGTGGATAGCATAACATTTGCATTTGTGCATCTTTTTGCGTGTGTTCTTCTGTCGTTTGGTTCGTGTTTATCCCCAAGTGGTTGGGCGTGTCTTCTCTTTCCAATTAGAGTTGTCAGCCCTAGGCCGGAAAAGCGCCATATTTCTATCTCCCCACAGAGTTCGATCCTCGTGGAAGACGGTTGCTTCAGTATAATCCCATTTGAGTTCATATCTCAATGGTCGAGTCTCGCTTGACAGTTTCTCTTCAGTTATTTCCTGAATTGAACTTCGGTCTTTGGCAATCACATTGTGGACATCTCCAATACTTGAATGCAGATTAAGTGTGCATTTATTTTGCACTTCGCTCCCCAGGAATATATTCCCCAGTGAGTTCATCACACAAGTTTGCTTCCGTCAAGTGATATCTCCCCGAAGAAGTCAAAGAAGTTTACCACAATAGTCTTTATTTGAGAAGACCTACATTACAATTCAACCGGCCCTCATTTTTTTCTGAAGATCCCCGGTAAAGCTTTACAACTACAAATTACATCTACAAATTACATTTACAATTCTACAACAACAGAGTACATTACAGATTACATCAACAAAATTTACAATCTACAGGGTTCTACAACGAACTACATCTACAGGGTTCTACAACGAACTACATCTACAGTTTGCAATGACATCTACAATCCATAAAATTTACAACCCCCTGTGAAGGTGCTTTCACGAGTTTTCATCATTTCGGGAAGAGATTGAGACCTGCTCATGGTTCCCATACCATGATGCTCGAGGAAGTTCTACAACTACACCAACATTTACATCAACAACAACTACAGTCTACAACGACAATCATTCAAACATCTTACAGGTCCTGGTTAATCTCGGCAGTAGATTCCCAGAAGACCTCGACAGTAGGTGGTCATATTCCAGTTCCTGGTTAATCTCGGCAGTAGATTCCCAGAAGACCTCGGCAGTAGATAGTCATATTCCAGTTCCTGGTTAATCTCGGCAGTAGATTCCCAGAAGACCTCGGCAGTAGGTAGTCATGTTCCAGTTCCTGGTTAATCTCGGCAGTAGATTCCCAGAAGACTTCGTCAGAAGCATTTCTCCAACAGACTTCAACACAGAATCTCGACAGTAGATTCCTTACAGTTTTCTTTTACAGCAGATACTTTGGCAAAAGTATCCTCACTATCAAGTTTACAAGTATCAGCAGTAGACTTCTCGAGCAGATGTCTTGAATCAATTACATTTTACCTATGCAGTATGTTTTTCAAGTGGATTTTCTTGCAAGCTTCTCCACAACATATTTACAAACACTTTGTGATTGTCGACCTTTCCCCGTGGAGTCTCGCTCTGATGAGCCCTTTCTTCCCGTGTATCGTGTCTGGTTGTTCCCCTGTGACATCATTTCCTCACAGGACCCGTCTGTCTTGCATTCTCATATCATTACATATCATTTGCATTCGGTGGTTTCTTATGGCCAAAAATTCGTGCAATGTTTATATTTAAGTCCCTCCTATCTCGTCGAGACGGAGATTTCAATCTCCATATCTCCGAATAGGAGTAACTTAAATAGGGGCATCTGTTGCACCCTAATTTTTTACTGTAACATTCCACCTCTTTTAGCGCACTTTCTATTGTTATTTGACTTTATTCTAATATGTATGTTTTTTTACGACTAACGAATATGTGCAGTTCCTTTTGCCTTAAACGGCATCTCGGGAAAGGCACGTCAAGACAAGATTCATGCAAGAGATGAAGTCACGAGCTCATGTTTGGCTTATACTGTCTTAAGCTCATTATGGATTATTAATGGTGGATGCGAGAACTTGCAATTCAAATACCCAATTATCAGTTATATTCTAAGGCTCGATTATTGCGAGACTAATAAATTCAAGTCCATTCCTAAGATCAAATTATAAGGTTCTCCACCATAAGATTAGGATACGCGAGTTACAACGCCATTTCTACGAAGGGATTTCCTTATTGTAAGAAATTCAAATCTTAAGGTACCATGCGGATTGTGAGGTCCATATCATTTAAGATGGTCCCGAGGTTTTATTTTCAACTCAGAGCATCATCCAAGTTTTTTTCAAATTCAAGAAAGTTTGGAAGTTCCGTCGCTTTTTCACAGGCAGCTCAAATTCAACAATCATAAACACAATTCATGCTTGAGCTTCTACCATTCAAAGACTAAATAGGAAAGCATGAAAGTCTATTTTCACAAATACATTTTTTTCATTGTGTTTATTACAAGGGGTATATATTTTCAAGCAACAATTTAAGTACTGCCATACAAGCTTACAATCAGTATGCAAATTCATTTACAAAGATACAAGAATAAAGGGCTTAAACTCCACGGTTGCAAACTCGGCAAAGTCGATCACGAGCTGCACTTCTAGTCGACACGAAGGAAGGATGTCTCGTTTCCTTCTGCTACACCAGAACTAAAGTGGTACCACCTCCTAAAGATCCTCTAACAGCAATCACTTCTTGAACAGAAATGTGAAGCTGCTAAACAGATTGCAGAGAGGAAAAGACGGTCACGACATCCTTTTCCTTAGTGGCCTCGATGCGGTTACGACGTCGGCGAGGATGATGTCCCTGCATAAAACCTGAGCTAAATTAGAGTGCTATCAGAAACGCAATCTTGGCAATCGAGATAGAAAAAGGAAACGAGTCTCGCCTTCTTGCGAAGTGCAGAACCGCGCGATCTCGGGTTTATTTTACTAACAGTATACTCTTTAACTTGTCTTTTGATGCAGGAACTGAAGAAAAAGAAGAGCAGCCAACATCAACATAAAAAGACCACCGAACTTCCCGCTACACCCTTTCCCAGTCATAAATCTGTTGCCAGCTCTACTGTCTCGCATAATCCTTCTACAGAGAACTTAGACAAATTGGATGGTAAAGATGGCCTACACCAACACACAAGTTATTTCCCCAACAGAACTATATGTAGAGCAGTGTTTTAGCAAATAAAAGTAAGGATAGTGGATGTTCAGAAAACCTTACCCTTGAACAATCATCAGTTCCTTAGATCTCCAAATCGATGCCCGATTCTTTCCAACACCAGCACAAAGCATTCGCAAAGCCACTAACAATAAGTTTATCTGTTAACATTAGAGCAAGTTTCTGGTCTCGTATACCAAAGCTCCCTGTTTCTTTCTGACTCCATGAAACCGCAGTTTCTGACCACCGCAGAAATGAGGTACCGCCGTCAACCTGCCAGAATCGTGATCAACCTTGTGTTAGTTACCATCAAATTTCTGATGCTACAGGATAATAGAAGTAATGGCAACTCATGTAATGTGCGCCTTAACGACTTTGCTCCAGATTTTTTTCAACTCCATTCATTATTCTCATGGCAGCCTCATTCAGAAGGGGAGCCGCCTAAACCGCTATCATATTGATGAAGACCTGCAAAACAGAAGAAGAAAAACCAAACACAACCTGTCAAAACTAGCAGCAATGATTCGGAGAAAGTAATTCAAGAAGAGGTTCGTTCGGAAAGTGATAGAATTCTCAATTATTTTACCGCATTCCATGGCAAAGTCGCCACCAATAGTGGATCCCAGGCTATGAGAATCTCCCGGTTGTATCAGAAATCATCAAGCTAAGATTTAGTTGGAGAGAATGTCACTTAAACCGCCAGTATATCACACCTGCACCAAACAAACAAACAGGGTTATCAAACCATCAGGTCGTAAACATATTTCTAAAATATCACCAGCATCCGTCTCACCGCCAGCTAGTGTGCCACAATCGGCTGCAGATGACGCAGGATGGGCAATCCAGACAAGCTGCTCCTCTTAATTGTTGCAATAGCAGCAGTAATGACAGCACTCACCTGGCTATGCCAAGTAGTAAAGGGATTAATCAAAGCAATTCATGTCATACCAGATTTTGCACAAGTATACACCTTCATTGGCAATGTATTTGATCCAAATTCAACCAATCACCTGCAGACATTAAAGCAAATGGATCCAATAGTTAACACAGGCACCAATGGTTTTGTTGTTAAGACATTAAAAAGAGAAAACTATCAAATGGATACCTCTGTAGCTGATCTTAAGCCTACATCACCAAATCCCAGATAACAGAGTAGCTTTCCTTCAAATCTGGACTTCCACAAACGCATTAAACCACACGCGGCTCCACGGTAGTAAATTCGAAGCTAGGGAGCCTCAAAGGATTATGCTCCAGAACCTTTCTAGTAGCCTACAAACCAACACACGAGAAGCATAACGCGGGCATAATATTTGCTAAATTCATAGCACAAAACTCACAGTTTCATAGACAGTAAACACCATGTGCGAATCAAGACGAGAAATTGAAAGAGAAGGTGTTATGTATCAGAGTTGCAGGGATTCACGAATACAACAGCAACATGCATACATAAGAGAGAAGAAGAAGATCACACATAAAAGGAGCGACACTTAGCTGCAAAATGGTCGACGTCGCCGACGCGCCACTATGTTGAAGGAAAAAGCACCTCAATTTTGCAACATTCCCCAGCCTCGGTAAAGGATTCACGACGAGAGTTTGCTCACTATCATCAAATAAAGCTTCTCCATAAGCAAGGAAATCACCGTCGTTCATATTAGCATGCCATGAGAGTTTTGTCAGTAGTAACTTAATGAAGATAAGTACACAAATTGATGTTCTAAACGACGATTTGAGGAGCTTACCCGAACATCATAACGACATACGAAAGCATCTTTTATTTTCCTCGGATCTGCATACATTAAAAGGATGAATGAACGGTCATTTAGCTTTCAAAATCCTACCCGGTGTATCAGCCATGAATTCACCAGTTCCATGTTAGTTCCCAACTCACCAGGATCTTACCGACGTTGGTCTGCGACATTTCCTCGAGCTCTCCAGGTGTGTCTACCACAATTGCCTTGTCAAGAACCACCTGAACTGATCACATAGAGACAGGAAGTAATTAGTGGCTTCATTGTTTAAACTCAAGAGACAAAACCATGTTCTGTTTGATTTTTCAGCAAACCTCTCTAGTACCCAATGATGATATCTGCAAGACCTTAGATACAGGGTTACAAATGTGAGGAACATATTGTAACAACAAATGAGGGCTTCATCTCGAGTCTACTTGTTAACTGATATGCTCCGCGGGAATCAAGCACCCCACCGCCAATTTGCGCAACGCCTGTAACAAAACAAATAAATGGCACACATTTAGATTGCCGAGAAACAACCTGTAGTCGCGAGATAAAACAAGTCTCATAGAAGTGTACCCACTGCAGTATCCGCAGGAGTTCCGTAGACCCTCCTTGTCAAGCAGGAAGCACAATGATTGAGAGGAACAGAGAGCACCATTTTGTTTGATCCAAAGACTTAAATACAGCACCTGTAAAACCAGTAAAAATATACAATTAGACAGGATACTTGGAGAAAGGTTTTTTTCATGCGTTCAAAGGGAGAATTACGGTTTTCTTTAGCCGACGTAATTACGGTACCTTCTTCCCCAAATAACTCGACATTGAAACCTGAAAGGGGAAACAAAGGTCAAAATCCATAAAGGTCAAGATTATTTTCTTAAAGAGGAAATAGGAAAATCAGATACGTATTTCAAACATGCTTAGACGATTTCGAAACATGTTCAAGGCAAATCCCATTATTTCCAAAAGTGTTAAAACATGTTCAGTTTGATTTGGAAACACATTAATCAGCATATTAATTCTTCGAATCAGATTGAGGCTATAAATCAAGAACATCTCGGATTCAAACACTCACACAAAAAAATCCTCTATCAAGAAACCCTAACACACCCATTCCCAGAAATCCCCCAAATAAAACCCTAAGTGTGAAAATCATAAGAGTGAGAGATTACCTTGTCGAGAATCCCGCCGCGAGGTCGCCTTCAAACCCTCGCACCGTCGTCGAAGACCCGTTTGCGAGCCATCATTCCCCTCCAATAAAACTTCATCGCAAAACCTCAATCACACTCAACCTGAAAGGAGAACCCATTCAAATTGTGAGATTAAACTGCTGACACTTTAACATTTTTGTGTTTTTGTCTGTTTGATTTGTAGAAAAAGGAGGAGAAGAGAAGAACAAGAAGACAGATGGAGAACGAAGGAAGAAGGAGAGGAGATTGAAGAGGCGAGAGCGGAGAATAGCGAAAGGAAAGAGGTGGAGCAGACGGGGATGAAGAGGAGAAAGAAATCGCGGTTGGAAGATGAATTGGGGAAAGGGGAAAATGTTAGGGTTTCGGGTTTTTTTTTAATTTATGTTGTAATCGTGTAAACACACCCACGACACCAACAGTACACCCGCACACCATAACCACGCGATCCCATCTGATCCAATTGTACGTCCACCATTCACACCCTCACGATAAGCCCACATTTGTGCATCATGGGCAATCACGCGCCTCATCCATTTAACCATCATTTAATCCCTAATCCTTTCGCTAATCCATATTAACCCTTAACCTTTAATTAATCTAACTAATTAAATCTTAATCACTTTTATAAAATCAAACTAATAACCCTGCTACAATTAATTAACTTATATTTAAATCAACTCTCTTTTTATCTTAATCCTCACCTCTTTTTTTCTTAATTAACTCAGTAACGTTAATTAACTTTAATTAACCTTTTAATAAATTAGTTTTTTTATTAAAACAAGCAAATAATCTTTTAATTAATTTTCTTTCTAAGTAATTAGCATTTTATTTAAATAACCTTTTTTTAATTTAATTTAATTTTAGAAAATCAACTTATTCCACTAGGTTAATTAGATGATCATATGATAATTTGTTCTTTTATTAAAAATCTATCCATTTAAAAATATACTAACCTTATTTAATAAAAAATAACCTTTTAAACAAATAATAACGCATTTTCTCTTTTATAATATAAAAAAAAACCTTTTCCGACTTAATAATTTACTTTTGCAAAAATAAAATAACTAATAAAACTAAAATAATCTAATGTAAAGTCAATCACCACCCAAAGTAAAATATTTTCTCTTAAATCAACCCGACCAAAATTAATCAATCCTCCGTGCACGCTTCACCTATCCACGCACCCCACTTTCACTCACTTAGCGCTTTCATGCGTCTGTGTATGGATTTATTTATCTACCTTTATTTCCCGTAATTTATCACTTATTGCATCCATTATTATCGCATTGTATAATGTCCAAAGGAAGAATCTGCGCATGACCTAAACAATCGTGCGTATGCATCTCATTTGCATCATATTCCCCATGATCCTTGATCTCATTCAAGTCGATCTTTTAGGATAGATCCTACCCATAGGAGGACCTTTGTCTTTTATTTTACAACATAGAAAATAAACATTCAAAATTCAAACAATATTCAAACACCTTAGAGAAAGATGTTAATCATCTTAAGTGAGATAGAATCTCCACCCCACAACAATACAATCAAGCCGTAGGGACTTTGCCTTAAGAGAAATAAAGGCCTACTCGCCAAACAATCCGAGTACTTAAGCCCTTTTCTTAAGACGATGCAAAGACTATTTTCCTACACCTTGTGGCGTTTATATCTCCCTTAAAATGAAGACACATCTCTTCTCCTAAACTCAATCAAAACAACTACCCTAAACCCGTAGGAACTTTGACCACAGTCAAAGAACTCCTCAAACCCTTTAGGGGAACTACAAGTACTCTGATTCCACTCCCGTAAGGATATGTAGGCATAAGATGCGACATCTTATCGAGTATACTTAGATACAAACCCCTAGGTCTTTTAACTATTAAGCAGATAAACACTTAGCAATAAACAAACATAAAACAAGAGGTTCCTGTAGAGTACTACAGAAACTTAGGATGCTAGTACCTTACCTAAGTTTAACCAACCCCCGAACCTATAACTCTCTAAACCTTGCATTTGCATTGCATTGTGGGAATTTCGATCTTTATCCCTTCCTTTGGACAAATCAAAGTTCGGTTGCAAAATAAATTAAAGATTCAAACTAATCAATAGTTTGGAATTCGATTTTCACCGCGACAGAGATCAAGAGGTATGATTACCACTCAAGGGCTACACAAGACTTTGAAGCTAGCTAAGAAGGTTATTCAAGTGCTCAAGGGTTGATATCCTTGTCAGAGGAGTTAAAAGATCCTCAGAGAGAATGGTTGAAGCCAAGTGTGTAGGTCTCCTAACTTGAAAGTTGTGGAAAGCCATCAGATGATTCTGAAGCCATGAGGTTGGACTTGAGGTCTTGAGATAGCTTATGAGAAGTGTTGAAGATCACTTTGAACCCTAGACAGGTCATTGTGCAAGATTAAGAAGGCTCAGCCATGAATGGTGCAGCTAGGGTTTGACTGGGTCAACCCTAAGTCAACTGAGGATCTGAAGGAGGTTGAGACCTAATTCAAGAGCCAGGTGATCATGGATTGATACATTGAGATGTTATAAGGATGATTCCAATGTTAAATCATCATGATTGAAGAGTTTGAGAAGTTTCAAGCTAGGGTTTCTAAGGCTTGACAGTGTAAAATCCCCTAGTTTGACCCCTATATTTAAGGCAATTTATCTCAAGATGTGATTGTCATCTCATCTTGCCCCCAACATGATTGTTGTAGAGCATGGTCTTAAATTTAATTTGAGTGCTATAAGTCCTTGATAGGATTTGTAGAACTCAAGTTATGGCTTTGACAAGTTACAAGTCATCTGAGGAATGTGAATTTGGAGCTTGAAAGTTACCCAACTTGCATGGCACTTTTTCCCTAGAAGGATGATTCCTATGAACTTTTGGTCAATATGAATGTTGTTCCTTATCCTCTTAGCTTTCTAGAGAGTACTAGAAGTCCTTGATAGGATTTGTAGAACTCAAGTTATGGCTTTGACAAGTCAAGGGTATTTTGGACATTTGGTGATTATAGGTCATTTGTGATCATAGGCCATTTTCACCAACTTAGAGGCCTCAAATGAAGTTTTGTTCAACTAAACAGTTGCTCAAAATGGGATTTTAACCTTGACCATGCATCAAGTAGACATTGAAATGGCTCAAAGAGAGACTTGGTTCAAGACATTTTGAAAAAAAGGAAGAATTAAAAGATTTAATGGTCAAAAATTCAAATAATTCATTTGGTGACCAAATGAGACAAACTTATAGGTCATTTTGATTGTAAAATGCATTTTAAAGACATTGGCAATATTACTTTTCTCATTTGAGGTCAAAATCCAAGAGTTTCATTTAGTTACTTAAGACTTAAGTTACATATGCCAAACTATACATGGGATTAAGATCAAGGTGCTAACTCATTCCAACACATCCAAAATGTCATCTAAGGAGAATTTGAACACAAAGCATAGTGAATACAAGCTGCTGCAAGAACTGTTATGAGTGTACCATGAGATTGAATTTTCAAAAGAGATGAGATATTGAACTTCTCATTAGATTGATCCAAAACTTTCTAGAGTGTTCAGTCATGGTCTATATAAGCATATGAAGTGATTCAGAGCACTGGTTGGTGAGAATTGAGAGGAAATAGAGAGATTGCATTTTGAATTTGCTCATTGCAAATCAAAATCTGTTACATCCATTGAAGCCATTTCAATCCAAGTTCTTGATTCCAATAGCTTGCTCTAGTGTTAGTGATTGATCCCAGATTGAATCCAAGGCAAGATCGTGGAAGAATTGGGAGTTGGCACTTGGAATTCTTCATATGCAACTCAGAATCTGGTTCAAGAATTCAAGGCATTTCAATCAAGTTTGTTGCATACAGAAGCTAGGTCATACTCCATTGAAGGAATATAGAGCTTATTGAAGGTTGATTTGAAGCTCTTGCCACTCTATTCATCAAGAAATTACAGGTATGTAAATTTCAATCCATGGCTTGATGTAGGCATGATCTTTAAGGTTTTAGGTGGTTAGATAGTATGTAGATGATTGTAGGAAGCTTTCTGGTAGCTTTTGGTTAGGTTTAGAGACAATTAGGGAGATGACTCAAATTCTGTTCATGCTGATATCTTCGTGTTCTTAAGGATAGAATCATAGTGTGATAGTTAGAATTGATCAGGGTGAGATGGTGAAGAGTTTAGACCAACTAATTTTAGGTTTGGTGAGTTTTGATTCTTAACCAAATTCTGGTGATTCAATCGTGTTTGGAGGAGGAAAGGGATTCAAGGATCATGAGTAGCATGGCTAGATTGCTGGTGAAATTCTGAGTGCATTAGAGCATCTAAGTTTGGTTTTTGATGAAAAATTGAGGATTCACGAATTGGGGGAGATGAAGGTCCATACTCTGTTTCCATGGAATTTTTGTTTCCCTCCAAGTTTCAAAAGGTTGAAGACAACCTGTATGCCCTAGGATCTCAAATGGACTTTGACCAAAAACCATATCCCACGGCCAGGATTAAATGCTCATTTGTGAAGGAAGCTGATAGTAAGTGAAACGCACCGTTTCACTTACTAGGTGACAATGGGCTTAAGTGACTTAGTGTTATCCCCACCCCCTTTGATAAGCCCAATAGGATTTGCACTGAATTTTGTTGCTATTCGTACCAAGGTTTTAACCATTTTCCTGGGATTTTCATCTTGTTTTCTAATTAATGATTGGGCTTAGTAGCGCTTTAGTATCTGCACCCCCCTCTGGGCCCATCTTTTGTTTTGAACTGGAAATATTTTCTATTTACCACGCAGGTTTCACCAATTTCCATATTTTCCATTTATTTTCTTCATTTTACATAGTTTAGTAAATAATCCATAAAAAATTGAAGAATAACTCAAATAATTCCATTCTTTTTTCCATGGATTCATGTTTGAATCTAGGTTTTTTTAGATAAAAAATATTAATATTTCATGCATTTTTTATTTTATTAGCATTTGTTGAATTTTAATTGATGTTAAAATAATCATGGTTGATACTTTGTTTTGTTGAATTTGGTTTGATTATTTGATGATGATTCTTGCCTTGATTTTTTGTGTGTAGCTAGCATAGATATGCATGTTCCCCCTAGATTTTTCTCACATTTTTGTGATGAATGTAAGTGGTAGTTTTAGGTTGAAGCTTTAGGAGCTCCATTTTTAGAGTTTATGGTTAATACCTTATGATTTAGGTTTTATATCTAGAACTTGGTGGATGATTCAACCTATGAATTTTGTATGGTAGATTCATGATTGAATTAGGGTCCCTTAGGAATTTTTGTAGGAATATACAATGTGGTTTGCTATTTTTGTTTGATTTTAGTTTAGGTGCCAACTTTGGATGATTCTAATGCACTAATTCAACTAGAATGACTTCTTTAGGTCCCTTAGATTAGGGTTTTGTCTCTCTTGCTCTTGGATGATGTTGAAGACAAGCTTGGGCTACCATGGAGTGCTTGAAGAAGTTTGGATGTGAAGTTCTTCCCTTCTTTTGGTGTAATGGTGATTAGGTGTTAAGATTAGGGTTTGTAGGCAGAGCTTCTAGATAGATTCTCTTCCTTCATAAACATGGAAGATGTTGATCACTTCCATTCTTCCCTATGATGTAAGGTCCCCTGTGAAGGCCTCATCACTCCTTTGGTAGGATGTGTGGCTCTTTACAAGTTGGTAGAACCTTTGAGGGTCCCTTTCTCTGATGATAGGATGCTTAGTGGTGACCTTTGGTTTTCACTCTGCTACCAATCATCCAAACGTTGCTTTTGTCAGATGAATCTTTCTCCCTTGCTAGAGGATGGAGTTCCTTGCTAGAAGATTGAAGAGGCTAGAAGTTGATACCTCTCTGTGTTTGAAGACTGCCATTGAAGCTGAGGCCTAAAGAAGAAAGAATAAGTTGATACTTATGTAGATGTGTTGGAAGCTCGGAGAAGCAAGTTGACACTTGCCATTAAAAGATGATAGCTTTGAAGAGTAGTTGCAGACTGATGACTGAACTAATGTTAGAAGATTGCTTTGCTGTGAAGCTGTGGAAGCTGTTGATCTGCTTTTTTTTCCTGTCTGTTTGCTTTCTGTGCAACTGTATTGATGTGACTTGTTTGATTTGCTTGATGCATTAGAATAAGTTCATGTTTAGATTGATTTAAGTTAGGAGCGTGATTGCATTAGAGGTTGAGTTGCTCCCTCTGCTTGTATTTTTACTGTATGGCTTTGCTTGCGGGTATTCGGTAGAGCCCTGCTCCCTTGCCTATGTGGTTTGAGTTTGCTTGATAGCATTTTTATTTCCTCTGTATGATTGCAGTGTATATTTTGCTTGATGGAATTTTATTTTTCCCGTATGATTGCAGTTATTCATATCTTGGCTTGAGATTGAGATGAGCTTGTGGAGGCTGATGCCCCACACACATTTCCTCCCTCACTTGCATTGCATGCATTTTATCTGTTTATTGTTTACTGTTTAAGCTGATGCTTTATCTGTTTATGTTTATCATTGACATGATCCCCTAGGAATCTCACTTCCTTTGATAAGGAAGTGATGATTAGAACTTTAGGTTGAAACCTATGCATGATAACTTCTAGGAGTTCCCTGTTTCAAACCTCAACCATAGGATGAATCCTCGGCATGACAACATTAGGACTTGATAGTCTCCTATTAGTTGTCCCTCTCTCTTCTAATCTCAAAACAAATTAAAATACAGTAATAAAGGTTAAATGACGCCGTACGTTACGAGCCTTAAGCTATCTGAGAAAGGATTGTTGGAGAGTTTCTTTTCAACAGTCTGGATGTTTAGTATGGCACCCTTTGGGTGACATGCGACGCATTCACTCTCAGGTCATAGTCTCTAGTGCGATATTGGTTGTAAACATCCATAAAAAAACAGTTCTTTCGTAAAACACAGAAAACAAACTTCAAACCTTTTTGCCCCGTGGGCCCATAATTCAAAGGGAAGCTTTTCTGAAGAAAAGAGTGTCGTTAACTCCCAGTTCTACCTCAAACGGTAACGCCTAAGTCTCCAAGGGTCGAGCTGCGGCACCAAACTGCTGGAACTGTTTGTTAACCCTACTCGGAAAAATAGATGAATCTAAACCTGTAAGCCGTATTATCCCGAACTATGTAAGCTCTTATCTCTCATGCCTGTTGAGAGTACGTAGGCACAATACTGACGTATTGGCGAGCCACCTTCCCCGTAACCCATAGTTAGCCGAACTACGTTGACTCTGATTTCTCATTCTCTGATGAGAATACGTAGGCATAAAGCGCGACGCTTTGCCGAGTCATTTTCTTTTCTTTTTTAAGCCAGCCTTGATAGGTAGATAGTTAAACCAACCCGTCAGATAAACACAACAAGCGTGGATCCCATCGAGTACGATGGACGTGAGGAGCGCTAATACCTTCCCCTTGCGTAACCGACTCCCGAACCCAGACAATGGTTGCGATGACCTTGTCTTATACCCTTTTCGTCAGGTTTTTCCGATCGTTTCCTTTCCCGCTCTGAGGGATAAATAACGAAAGGTGGCGACTCTTCTGTTTTACCGGCACCTTATTTTCGCGGAAGCGACACATGCTAGTATAATTAATTTAAAGACATAACTATCAACATAATTAAAAATAATCAAATATCATACCTGAATCTCGGTCCAAATCTTATCTTTAGCTAGTTGTAATGAAACAATTCTCCAATTATCGCAAGTAATCGGAACTTGCGAACGTACAAGTGCTCCGATGTAACTTGTTAGCAACGCACCGTTAGGCTCAACTAACTGATCTCTTTCATTCCAATGGAAATCATACTTTACTCCTTTATCTCTCGCACGGATGATTTTTTTCATAATTGTTATGCCTCTTTTAATATCGCCTTCCACGTCTTTTGTTGTTTGTTTTCCATCATGTGATGTTTCCTCGTTGCTGGCCATAATATATATACCTGTAATTCAGAAAAACCAAAGTATCAAATGAATGACATGCAAATATGTAAATAACAAATATATACATAAGAAATGTGTAAATAAGAAAAACATGGTATAAATAAGAAATAATATGTCACAAGTACCTTTAACATCTCTTTCTTTTTTTCGTTGTAACGGGGTTTACTTGTCTCTTAACAACACGGACAGATGGATTGATCCAAATTCCCTCGTTATGATCATTTCTAATATATGATTCGTCCGCTCTAATATTCTCATCTGGGTCATCTATAATACAAGATTCATTCTCAACATCAACATCCCCCTTTTCTCCAATGTTATCATCGATTACTTTGTTAGAAAAAAGAACTATAGACCATTTCGTACTTGTCAGATCAGTGACATAGAACACTTGTTTAGCTTGCGTGGCTAGAATAAAAGGCTCATCTTTGTACCCCGCCTTATTAAGATCCACTTTCAAAAAACCTGATTTATCCATTTGTATGCCACTATTATTTTCAACCCACTTGCATCCAAAGATAAGAATCTGAAACTTCTCATAATCAAACACCCAAATGCGCTCGATAACCCCATAATACGAGGAAATGTGCATTGCTTCGGCAAGCACGGTGACACCACTATTTTGCATTGTACTTTTATCATATTGTTCCTTGGTAAAAAATGTGTATCCATTAATTGCGTATGCGCTATAAGAAAACACATGCAAACTTGGACCATATGCTAAACATCTCAACCTTTCTGTTATTGAAGCGGGATCAGAATAAAACTTTGAAAAAATATGCTCCTTGAACCATGTAATAAAACTTCGATTGTGCTCACGTACTATCCAATTTTCATTTCTATTCAGATTTAAACTCTTGAGAACGTCCTTGTGCATTTCAACATACGGCTCAACCTCAATGTCATTGTGCAGAACATACAAATGCACTTGCTCCCGTTCATCCCTTGAAACTGTCACAACTTTATTTCCAATTAACTGTTTACCATCTATTTTTTCAACAACATGAGATTTTAGGAGGCCAATTGATTGAACGTTTGACAAATATTCAGTATAAAACTCAATAGCTTCTTCAACAATGTATCGTTCAACAATACATCCCTCTGGTCGACTTCGGTTTTTCACATACCCTTTCAATATTTTCACATAACGTTCAACAGGGTACATCCATCTCATATAGGCAGGTCCACACAGTTGTGTCTCTTTCACAAGATGAACAACTAGATGTACCATTATGTCAAAAAATGAGGGAGGAAAATACATTTCAAGCTCGCACAAAGTAATAACTATTTCTCTTTGCAATGTTAGTAAGACCGCAGGATCTATCACCTTACTACAAATTGACCTAAAGAAAAAACACAATTTAGTTAATCTGCCTCTCACTTTTTCTGGCAAAATAGAACGTATACCTATTGGTAGAAAGTGTTCTATTATAACATGGCAATCATGTGTCTTTAAACTTTTTAACTTGAGGTCTTTCATAGAAATAAGTCTTCTAATATCTGAAGAGTATCCTTCTGGAACTTTAACTTCACTCAGAAACTTACACAGTATCTTTTCCTCCTTTCTAGATAAAGTATAAGCAGCAGGTGGTAGATATGTGCGGTTTCCTTTCTTCAAGGGTCCTAATTCATTTCTTATTCCCATTGCTACCAAGTCCTTTTTTGCTTTAAGGTCATCCTTAGACTTTCCTTGTATATTGAGTAACGTACCAATAACACTTTCAAATACATTTTTTTCGATATGCATAACATCAAGAAAATGTCTTACATACAACGACTTCCAATACGACAACTCAAACAAAATTGACCTCTTCTTCCACCCACGCGTGACAAGCGTATGAGCAAAAGGCTTGCCAAACTTAGTACTCACATCTTTCACCTTTTCAAAAATTTGTTCGCCGGTCAATGTAGGTGGAGCTTTACGTTGTTATGAATTTCCATTGAATGCTTTTCTCCACCCACGGTAGTGATGACTAGAATTTAAGAATCTACGACGACCAAGAAAGACATTCTTCTGACCAAATTCCAACCGCGTCCAATCTGTGTTTTCTTCACAGATAGGACACACACATTGACCTTTAATGCTATACCCCGATAGATTTCCGTATGCTGGGAAATCATTAATTGTGCCAAACAACATCGCCCTCAAATTGAAACTTTCTTTCCTATATCCATCATAAACCTCCACATCGTTCTCCCACAAACTCTTTAAGTCTTCGATTAAAGGTGTCAGGTATACGTCTATGTCATTCCCTGGTTGTTTAGGGCTATAAATTAACATAGATAACATCATGTACTTAGGCTTCATACATAGCCATGGAGGTAGGTTATAAATCATAATAATTACAGGCCAGGTGGAATGTGAGATACTCTGCAGACCATGCGGATTCATTCCATCAGTCGATAATGCCAAGCGAAGGTTTTTAGCTTCTTCTCCAAAATCAAGATAATCATTATCAATTTTCATCCACTGTGGTGAATCTGCCGGATGTTGATACTACTCATCTACAATTCTATCATCTGCATGCCAAGTCAGGTGTTTTGCATCTGTTTCACTACGAAACATGCGTCTGAATCTCATAATTATAGGAAAAAACCATAATACTTTTGCTGGTGACAATTTTTTCTTATACCGAGATACACCGCATTTAGGACACTCGTTTAATGATGCATATTCATTTCGAAACAAAATGCAATCATTTGAACAAGCATGTATCTTATCATAGCTCATGCCAATAGAGCATAACATTTTTTTAGCTTCATAGGTTCGATTGGGAAGAACATTATCCTCCGGAAGCATCTCTTGAAGTAGGGCTAACAACTCTGTGAAACTTTTATCCGACCATCCATTACCCGCCTTTAAATTGTACAACTTTAATACCACGGACAATCTTGTGAAAGTAGTGCAACCTTTATACAACGGTTTCTCTGCATCGCTTACCAACCTCTCAAACATCTTGGGACAATCTTGAAGATCTTCTTCAAGTGCTTCTACAATCTCTTCGACTCGATCACAATTATATGTATCCCTGCCATTGTCCTTTGAAGCACATGTCGTATTATTTCGGGGTTCAACATTCTCGTTACTTATCTCACCATGTAATGTCCAACATGTGTAACTTCGATCAATTCCATGTCTCATTAAATGAGATTCCAACTGAACATCGTCAACTCGATGCCCATAACAGCATCCTAAGCAAGGACATGTGATCCTACTGGGGTCTTTGGCGTGTTCAACAGCAAACTTAACGAACTTCGATACCCCATTCTCGTACTCTTTTGACAATCGATTACCAGACATCCATTTTTTATCCATACTAATTGAGTAATCTACACTAAACTATAAAAGTTAAACAAAACAGAGAATACCTATAAGGAAATCACTAACTTCTAAGAATGCTACGCAATAGGATGCTTGGAAACGATCACAACTTTGCTCTTCACAGGTAACCCCTATAGCAGACAAAATATAAATTTTATTAAAATCATATTAATAATTAACCAAGACAAATCATATTAAAAATACTAGATAATCCACCAAAACAAATCATATTAAAATTACTAGATAATCCTTAAAGCAAAATGACACCCTTACTAAACATTGAGAAATCCTAACTAAACATATAAAACCATATCATATAAAACCATATTCATGTTGGTTTTATAAACTCTCTTATCCATATAAAACTCTCTTAAAAATATAAACTCTCTTAAAAACTCTCTTATACATATAAAACTCTCTTAAAAAATATATGTATAAACTCTCTTATCCATATAAAACTCTATTAAAAAATATAAAACTCTCTTATACATATAAAACTCTCTTATCCATATAAAACTCTCTTAAACAATATAAACTTTCTTAAAAACTCTCTTATACATATAAAACTCTCTTAAAAACTCTCTTATAAACTCTCTTATAAATATTGCATTTTCATGACCAAACAGTTATCACAAACAATGGTGAAACTCTCTTAAACATTGAAACTCTCTCAAACAATGATTAAAAACTCTCTTATAAACTCTCTTAAACATTTCATGACCAAACAGTTATCACAAACAAAACTCTCTTATAAACTCTCTTAAAACATACAAAATATAAACTCTCTTAAAAAATATAAACTCTTGTAGAAAACATATTCAGTTCAAATACTTAACTCTCATATATAAACTCTCAAATCTAAACTCTCATATAAACTCTCAAATAAAAACTCTCTGTTCTACTTAAAGATTACAGCAACAATGGTCATATTCAGTTCTACTTAACTTGATTGCATTCAAATAATAAAAACATATTCAGTTCTACTTAAAGATTACAGCAACAATGGTGAAAATATACGTAAAAAAGAAAACCAGAGTAAAACTTCAAATACCGTAACAATGGCGGAAATGCAATGCAGACGAGCAGAGGGACGGTGAACGGCGGTGAAATGCAATAGAGGAGGGCGACGATTGGACGGACGGCGACGGTTGGACGGCAACGGTGGTTTATAGGGCAATGTTCTTTGTTCGCCAGAGAAAAAGAAAGAAAGAAATACGTAATGACTGTTCTGTTTCTCATAAAAATTTGGGTGGGTATTTTAAATTAATTCTAATAAACTTATATCAGCGCTTTTTAATAGTTTTAGCAGCACTTTAAAAGGCGCTCTCAAAGACCTTCTAATGTAACCCATATAGCAGCGTTTTATGGAAAAAGCGCTCTCGTAGACCAGACCTACAGCAGCGCTTTAGAAAAGCGCTGTCTTTGGGCTGTCTTAGACCCCCCATTTAGCAGCGCTTTTTGGAAGCGCTGCCTTAGGACCCCCCTTTAGCAGCGTTTTTTAAAAAGCGCTGTCTTTGGGCTGTCTTAGACCCCCCCTTTTAGCAGCGCTGTCTTAGGACCCCCATTTAGCAGCGCTTTCTGAAAAAGCGCTGTCTTTAGTTATCAATTTTTTTCTTTTTTTTTTATTCCTCTTTAGCAGCGCTTTTTCTAAAAGCGCTGTCTTTGTATGCGCTGCTAAATATCATTTATGGCGTAGTGTTTATACTTTGGTTGTGTGTTTTTACTATTTTCAGGGTGTAATGAGTATTTGAGATGAAAAGGGGTCGAAAACAAGCAATACATGAAAAAAAAAAGTTAAAAGTCGGATTTTTCCCATACAAAATTCAAGGGGCTGCTACCGCCACTCGTAGCAATTGCTATGGGCCGCAACAGAGGCCTACAACGGCTTCTTTTTTAGATCGATTATGATATTTTTGGACCTTTTGCATGATTTAATTTGATTTACTTCTAATGTGTTGACCATTGAAAACTATTGAGCCAAGTTTAGGTTTTTCTATTTAACTAATGGTTGGTTATGAGTTTAAGATGTCAATTTTTATTCTGCAATGTTTCTACGTAATTTCTAGTGTCTATGTACTCAAATTTCTTTTGGAGTAATTTGGATCAAAGTTATCAATTCAAGTTTTTATATTTATTTTCATATTCAACTGTTTGTCTATTTCAATTGCCTATTATGAATTCCATTGTGATCATCGAATCAATTTTGTTTGCCTTCACCATGAATGAGTAATCCATTAGGGATTATGGGTTTTGAGGATCATCTTATAACCTTTTGTATGATTTGTCACATGTCAATTACGAGAGTATTTGTCTAAATTTATGTTATTTCCTGAGTTCATGCATTCTAACTCTTGTACGAAAGTAAAATGTTCTCAAGTATTGACCGTAGTCTAAAAGGATATGTGTCAGTACCAAAGTGCATGTTTTTAAACAGACAAGTCCAATACAACAATTAGCGTTTGGACAAATTTAAAAAAGTTTTATAGCTGGGAAAAAGTAACGAATCTTTGACGAATAATCCAGCCTCGCGAAAGCAGATGAATTATTCATCATTGGTATGGCAATGCACTGGCCATAGTAGGTCTTGCCCACATTTATCTATTTTCTATCAATTATGTCGAACTCTTGTAACAGAAGTGATTTGGATTTTAAGAATGAATTAGAGTGGGAACCATAACCCTATGTCCTATTTGTCTCAATTGGATGTTAAGTGATTTTGTAAATAAGCTGATTTTCATTTAAGTTGTTTTCATTAAAACTCATATTATTGATTCCTCTAGATATACATCAATAGTACATGATTCAGTACTTAAATTATTGGTCTCCGTGGTTCGATAACTTTTTACTACTTTGCACAATTGTGCACTTGCGGCGTGTCACGTACTTCCGAATATTCGGAAAAAAATTCGGGTAAATATTATACCAGATTTTTACTACAACGGAAAAATTTAGATGATAAAATAATGAAAATGATAAATTTGACATTACTATAAAATATGGGATGTCACATAATTTGGACTAGCAGGTAGATTCCTTCAAACATGCACAAAAACAATGAGGTTTCTAAGCCGGTTGTTTACTTGTTAAGCCCAATATGAACATGGATGATCTTCGCATGAAATTTCAACTATATTAAATATGAAAATATTTCTATATAAATATTGTTAAGTCTTTGCTTCAATATTATTGATCTTAAGATCACGAGTTAGGATTATCAACAAATATTTTGTTATTAGAGATGAGAATTATTGTTTAAGGATTTCTAATGTGTATGCCTTAATAACTACATAAAGAAGAGATATATGTGAAATTATCTTGGTGGAGTTCAAAGCTAAAAACTATTAAAGAGCAACTCAAAATTTGAACAAAAACACATTTGGCAGTGTTTATGAGCATTTGAACCAGGCCAATATCAACCTAGACAACATCCAAGCTCAAATCCGAATTTTTGGCCAAACTAATGAGCTAATATAAAAAGAATTGAAGGTTCAGATTGGATTGGAATGTGCTCTAATAATGGAGGATATTTTCTTGTAGGAGAAGGCCAAAGTTAAGTGATAACTTTAGGACTAAAACTACTACTACTCTACATACCCTACCAACAAACTTCCACAATTATTTATCCTCCACCCCTCCTCCCCATTCGCCTCATTGCTATCCTTATCATGATCATAAGTTTACTCAATTTTTTATAAATAAATAAAAAAAAGACTATAATTGAACACTTTTTTTAACAGGATATGACAGAAGAACTTTCAACTTCACATAATACATATATTAAGAATTAGTGGGTCTTTCTCTTGCAACACGTATTATTGGGTCTCATTGAAAATAAAAAAATAAAATTAAGTTTAACAAATATTTGAGAGCTACAAAGCACATTTTATTGCTAAGAGATTATGTCAAAAATATGGTAAAAATATGAAAAAAACTTTTTCTCTAATGGCCAAGATAACTATTATTGACAGTCTTATTTTTGTTCTTTTCATTTGTCAATGTCATATATTTCTTTAATGGATGCTAAAAATGTCTTTTTAAATGTTGATATTTATGAGAAACTTTATATAATACCTCCCCCGAGTGTTTGTCATACTCAAGGTAAGTGTGTAATTAAAAGAAGACAAAGAAGCTCTACATATTTAGTTTGAGAAGTTTAGGATTGTTACTACATACATGAGTTTCCACTCTAGTTATATATGTTTATCTTCCTATATATATATGTTGATGATATGAAGATAACAAGTGATGATGTTGGTGAGATTTATGATTTGAATTTATAACTAGTCAAGCTGTTTATGATGAAAAATTAGGTATTCTTTGCTACTTCTTGGAGATTGAAGTTGTCTACTCTCCTAGAGGCCACATTCTCTCTTAAACCCAGTACATTTTTGTGAGATTTTAATCGAACTCTAGTTAGCATGCCGTCGAAGTTTGCTCACATGATGTTCTCGAAGATCTACATGTTGTAGTTGAATTTTGTTCTAGTATGTAGTTGTCAAATTGAGTCTTGTGTTAAGGATCCAATTGTTTAAGTTAGCTTATATTCTAAATTAGCTTGTAGGAATTGTTGAAAAACACATTAGTTTAGTATGTTAGGTTTTATTATAAATAGCATATTACTCTTTCATCTTAAGTGTGGTGTGATAAAACTTAATTAGGGTGAGATAGTTATTTCTTTTTCTTTAGTACTTATAATCTGTTTCATAGAGAAAGTAAAGAATAACAGATATAACCAATCCTTATTGTTGTTCTCTTTATTTCTCCTTAACCTTAATCTTTATGTGTTTCTTGATCATAAAAAAATCATGTATATTTTGTTTTAAAGGATCCTAATTCACAACAATTTTCAACATCATTGAACATACTCACATTAATGATATAGTAGTAGATAATGTTGTTAAAATGAATGTAAAATATATTCCCTTTAATTATGTTACTTTTTCATGTATCACTTTGTATCATTTTTTTATAGTCTTATGTAGATTACGATTACCCGCATGTTATGTTTTTTATGTTGTTTGTATTTTTTCCACATTGAGTAATTTTTCTTCGCATCCTTCGTTATTATTTAGGAGTGTTCGCGATACAGCTTGATCGGTTTTGATCCTCTCTATGCAGTTTTGTTAAAATATGACTCAAATACATCTGAATCAAATCGGATATCTACTGTTTACAGCAATAAACTCATTTTCAGTTTTCATGGACACATATTCTAGTAAAAAGAGAATGTAAACGTTGGTTGCGTTGCATCTGCGCATCTTCCTATAGTCTACCATCTGATAAATGTTTATTTTCCAATATCGGTATATTATTGTTATGATTGGTAGCAAATAATTTAAAAAACACCATGACATATCTCCGATATACACATTCATGTGATATGTCTCTATCCTTACGTCTTAATATAATACATACACAACTACATATGAAGTTCATAGACATTTTGCAGTGATTATCCAGTACTGGTGGCTTTGTAATTGGTACTATATCTCAAACAGAAAACGTGTGTTCATAATAAATAATGTCCTTTTTCTTATATAGAAAGTAAACAACATTTAGCAAAGAGTCGTAAAGCTAGATTACACCATTTTTGTTAAAGCATTTTCTATCAACAATTTAAAGCCAACTAGACTAATTAAAAGACATAGATGCAAAAATGGTATTTTTGCCTATATTTATTTACTCTTATCTGGTGAGGACTAGAACAGGATTGAGATGGACAATAGCACATAGTCTTTTTGTTTAAGACGAAGGACAATGACTAACCAAATTCACGCATAAAACTATAAGGTTTTGAGTTTGAATCTACTGCATAGAGGATAGCTTAACAGTATGCTTAGAGTCAGTTTGTTATAGTTTTTTTAAGATGACTTTTATTATAGTATTATATAATTTGGTTTAAAATTTTTTTTTAATAAAATATTATTCTAGATTTTTTATCGTTTTATTTAAAAAAATTTAATATTAAAATTTTAAAAAATCACTTAACTTTGTAAGTTATTTTAAATAGTTTTTCATAAAAATTACTTATGCGATATAACTTTTTGAAAAAATTGCGATTTCAAGAATATATGTTTATATTATAATGTCAAAGTTGATCTTTCAATTTATAAAAAACGAATATAAAAAAGTTTATATTATTTTGAAAAATAGTTTTATAAAATTTATTTTTAAAATAGAAAGAAAAAATTTAATTTTTTAAAGTTAAAAAAATAGATCCTAAGTCTTATCATCGGTCAGAGTTACATTGATAAAAAAAATTATTATTTATATTTATGTGTGTGTGCGTGTGTGTGTTTGCGCGCGCACGCGTGTATGATTTTGGACCGATCAAAAGCCCAATGCAAAGGTCCACCCAGGTGCAAGCTCTATCAAAACTATCCAACTATGAAGTCAGCACACATGAGTGCTAACCTTCCAGGTCCACCCTGCGTCACCCTACCGGAGATCAGCGTCATCTATTCTAGAGTCCTTCATCATTAACAAACACCAATTTTGGTTTCACATCGAAGAGCGCTATTTAATCGTCTGGTCCCATTCCACCGCAATTATCGGTCATCAATGAGATCTGTAACATGGCAACAACCGACATAAATTCGTCACCGGAGCACCTCCTCCAAAAGGCAAATGATATCATATCGTGAAGCAAAAACTTTACAAAAATAAGATTCCTAGATCTCGAGAAGATAAATTGAGCCCCAAGCGCATATTTTTCATTGGATATAGGAGGTACCGTCGTTGATCGCACTGTTACAAAATTCCTTATTTAGAACGGAAGTTCATGTAATATGTTCTACGCCAACATATTACAGCAATTAAGCCTCAAAATACTATATCTAAATCCATATAATTGCGGAGATCTGTTAGCCTTCAATGATCCAGTAACTCGCCCTTGCGGAATGACATATCTGACAATGTTGATAGGAAAAGAAGGGACGACAGAGAGGTGACCATCAACTTCCTGATAATTTCATGTAGGATTTCCTTCAATGATATCCTTGGTAGATCCTTCTTTTCCAGTCCACTTGAAGATAGTGTATCATAGAGGGAAAGAGAAACCATATGTGACCAAAGCCAATCGGAAAGAGACAGGGCGTATTGGAGAAACTGCATCCAAAACTTTGTCATTTCTTCAACAAAGATTTCCATGTAGTCCAGTTTGAGGCTAGTTCATCCAGTTCCACGAAGGTAGATTTTAATATCCTTTTCGGACACACCCTCGACTGGACTTCACAAGATTAATAGAGACTAAAGTCAATTTAGAGCCAGACGCGTGTAAAGTGACGAAACAAATTATTTGATTACATGTAAGCGCTAATTGAGAGCACTCACAAAGATGTGACATAACTTCTATTTTACAAGGAGGTAAGCCAGCCACAAAGACATTTATCACTCAATAATGCCCCTAAAGAAAAGGTACATAGAAGAGATGTAAGGCCCCGATTCTAATTTTCCATTTTTGTTGAGTCTTTTATTTTATTTGGGTGATTATTATTTTATTTGTGGAATTGGTGTGTTAATATGTTATGTTTGCATATTGTGTTATTTTATCGTTTTTGAGAGTTTTCGGGGAAATTAGGTTGGAGGATATTTTAGATATTTCTTAATTAATGT